>JAZHEH010001445.1:0-225490 GCA_036589455.1 Ateles fusciceps
TTTACATACAGTCTCCATCTATAATGTTCAGTTAGGCAGCTCACAAAACCAACAGTTAGTCACTCCGAGCAAGCGTTCCAAATATACTGCTTGTATAAATTATCACTATAAAGAGCTGAAAACTGAATTAAGCTTTTTCCAAATAAGAGTATTGTCTCCATCATCTCTACAAAAATTTCTCAAACTTATTTTGAAAATATAAGTATGATAACAGTCAGTGCAACTAATATTTCATATGGTAATACAAAATTTATGAGTTTTGGATCTAATTACATGTTTCTCACTGGGTAGAAAGTTTGTCTTTCTTCTACTACCACAGTTATTTTATTACTGGAATAATGATCAAAATCATCATTTTAGAGAATTCAATTTTCTCTGGTACATCAGAAAGCTGTGAGATGGAATAAGCTGATTAGGAAGATGAAAAACTGATATTGAAAACTTGAGTACATAGGGACAGGGAGAGGAGAACAGACAGACACTTGGTCCTACTTGAATGTGGAAGGTAGGAGGAAGGTGAGGATGAAAACCACCCATCAGGTACTGTGCTTATATGTTGAGTGACAAAACCCTGTGATACGCAGTTTATTTATATAACAAAACTGCACATGTACCCCAAACCTAAAATAAAAGCTAAAAAAACTGATATATGACTTAATCTGTGTAGGCTAAAAGGAACAAATAGAGCTGTTTCTCCTCCAGTGTCCTGCTAATATCCCTAAACAATTAAATTTCCATGTGTTGAAAGAAAAGCCATCCCTCTCGCTTCATCGTTAGAAGTATGCTCACATTCCACATCAACAATCAAAAGGTCAGAAAAATTGCTCAAACAGATTATGTTAAATACGCACGTTAAATGCTATATAGAGAAGAAGGCATGTAAGACAGTCTGTCATCCACTAATTCACATAACCTACTGTAACAGTTTTATGATTGAAAATAACTTTCAAAAGCTATGGAATACCTCCTAAAGCATACCTATAATATCTTCTAGCTTCTTGGTATCAACCCTGTAAAAAAAGTTACAACAAAATTTAACACAGGACTACGCAAAATGCCATGTTTGTTGGGAAAAAATGTCTTATGTGAAATGTTCTGCATAGAATAGAATAGTGATGACATGATCCAAAGCTAACTTTTCCTAAAAGACCCTATCCGACAGGCAACAGTGACTTAACACTTTACCCCTTGTATTCATCTGTTTCGGCAGAAGGTTCTCTTTCCCCATGCCCAGTAGTTACATCTTCCTCCCTTGTTTCTGTAAAACGGTTTCTTTCCTCACGTTCATCAATTACTGGATCCTTTCCTGCATCAAAATTTAAAAGACAAATCTTTTTTAGAGGAAGACGCTGTTGTGGACATTTTTCATGGAGAAACGTACTATTTGTGGACTTTTTTGGCTGTCTGCCAACTAAAGCTTTAAAGCAGGGCTGGCTATACATGGAATCACCGGCTTCTGACCATTTAATGGAGGCACTTTGGAAGCCCTTCGGGTTAGAGTCCCAGTAAACTACACACTACAGGTCAGACCCCTTGGACGTAGGACCTCAGCCATGGAGAAGAGCTACTCTGAGAGCACCTGTAACCCTGCCTGAGATGGACCCTCCCGCGGGAAGTCTAAGGCCCTCGAGCCTGCTTAAGAAAACCAGGATATCTTAGCACGTGCACAGTGGACTCCAAAGCCATGAAGGGGCCAGGAGCCTCGGGTTGCCAGTGTGATCCCGAGCAGAGAACAGACAGACGTCTCCTTGGGCATGCACCCTTCTTCTGGGTCCCCTTGGGCTGTGTTTACCTGCATGCTCCTTCTCCTGGGCGGCCATACCTTGAGCCTCCAACTGGGCCTTGGCAGCACTCCTGCTGCGCTTCCTGCTGACTGATGCCATGGCTGGCCGTCCTGGGAAGCTGAGGCGACCCCTGAACCTGGTGAGCGCAAAGACAACTAAGGAAGCTAAGGGAACGAGAGCGTCAGGAAAGGAAAGCCATCGGGATCGCGGGTTTAAGATGGGTGGGGCTGGCCCTCCCCGAGTCTCCTGTGGGAGCAGGAGGGACGGAGAAGTGCCAGTGTCCCCTCCTGTCCTGGCCCGTACAGCCCGTCCCCGGGGGTGGCTATGCCTCGCACACCTGCCTCTGGTTCCGCCAGAGACATGTGTGGCCCGGAGGAGCTGCGGGTGACACAAGGTCTCCCCAGCCATCTCCAGGGAGATGTCAGGGGCTGCATTGCCACTCACCCGCCTGGATGCCAGGTGACCCCTGGTGACCCCGTGTCCTGTCCTGACGGGAGGCTAGGCTGGAGGAGACGCACTCGGACTGTTCACAACACCCCCAACCCCTTCCCTCCCCCGAATCCTAGCCCCTCCTTCTCCCCTCCCCACAATCCCGGCCCATCCCCTCACCCTACCCCTTCCCTATCCCACCCCACCTCTTGCCCTATCCCCAGTCGCCATCTGTCTGCCCCTCCCCACCCTCCCCACTCTCCCAACCCCCTCTCTTCCCCGCGGCCCCCTTCCCTCTCCCACCCCTCCCCCTGCACACATGCACAAGCCCCCAGGTCACTGCGAGGCCCTGGTAATCACCCAGGCGGCTCCAGCTCCCTCCCTGCCCCAGCCCACCTCAGCCCACGCCCTGACTGAGGCCCCAGGTAATGACGCCAGGGCCATTTCCTCACAGGTCAGCTGGCTGCCCAGCGCTTCACAGCCTGGTTGCCAGAGGGCCTCGTGCCCGCCTTCCCTGCTCCCCACGACGAGCGATGTCATCACCTGAGGGACCCCTGACGTGGCTCGCTACACAGAACCTCTAGACACTGACACCGCGCGACTCTCTGAGAAAATGGGTCCTCAGCTCCTGTGAGAGCAGCCGGTCTGGCTTCCCGCGCTCGTCGCTGATTGGTCAGCTCAGTGCGCAGGCGTGTGAAGGGCTGCGTGGGGCCAACCCCCTGCCGGTACACCTCCCCTCTCCCTAAGGAGCACTCATGGTTGCTGTGGACTGAGGTGGGGGACTCTTTGGGGCCTCTGTCCCCCACAATCTTTTTGGGGTCTGTGTCCCCACAATCTTCCCGCTCTTTCTCCTGGGGAGGGATGCAAGGACTCGGGATGGAGGCCAAGTCTGACGTGGCCTAGGACCTCGTCCCCGGGCTCATTCCAGCTACCCCTGCCCCTTTGGCTGGAATGGCCATCGCCCTGCCGGTGGAGCCCAGGCTCCCCGCCATTCCCTGTGTACTTCCAGCATGCCCGTCTGCATCCTTTTAATCAATGGACTGTGCTTTTATGTTTTTTTGTTTCTTTGTTTTTGAGATGGAGTCTCTCTCTGATGTCCAGGTTGGAGTGCAGTGGCGCGATCTCGTCTCACTGCAACCTCCACCTCCTGGGTTCAGGGATTCTCCCGCCTCCAACTCCCAGGAGTTGGGACTACAAGTGCGTGCCACCATGCCTGGCTAATTTTTGTATTTTTAGTAGAGACAGGGTTTCATCATGTTCGCCAGGCTTGTCTCCAACTCCTGACGTCAAAGTGATCCACCTGCCTCAGCCTCCCAAAGTTCTGGGATTACAGGTGTGAGCCACCACGCCCGGCCCCAAAGTCATGCTTTTAAAGGCTTCAACTGTATGATGTATAGTTATTTCCAAGAAATGATGACTAAAAGTACTGATTGAGAAACTTGTGATTTCTTTATTCAAAAAATGTCAACTGGTTTCCTGCTAGTTCTTTCCACTTAAGTTGGCCATAGAAATCCCAGGGGTGACCCTCGAGTTGTCAAAGGCCTTTCTTGTTGTGGTAAGGTTGGCCAGCTGATAGTAACAGATACACCCCACTCATGGTTATTTCAGGATCAAGTAGATCCATTGGCCATGGAGTGATGGTCTTTTCGAGTAAGGCTATATTGAGAGATAATAAAATATTTGCGTACTTTAATTTATTTCTCATTTGTGCTTGCTTGTTTTTTTGTTTGTTTTGTTTTGTTTTGTTTTGTTTTGAGACAGAGTCTCCCTCGATCACCAGGCTGGAGTGCAGTGGCACAATCTAGGCTCGCTGCAACCTCTACCTCCCGGATTCAAGCGATTCTCCTGCCTCAGCCTCCCTTGTAGCTGGGACTACAAGCGTATGCCACCATGCCCAGCTAATTTTTGTTTTATTAGTAGAGACAGGGTTTCACCATGTTCAGCAGGATTCTCTGGATCTCCTGACCTCGTGACTCAGCTGCCTCAGCCTCCCAAAGTGCTGGGATTACAGGCGTGAGCCACTGCGCCCAACCTGCACTTGCTTGTTTTAAAATATGGTTCTGCATGTAAATATTTTTTGACAAGATGAACGATAGATCTATGTTTTCACATTACAAAACATACAAAAATTATTATTAAGATAAGTCTACAATGACTGTAAGAACATTCTATTTCGTTATTAATTTTCATTAGACTTTCAAAGCATTTTTCTGTATAACATATTCAGAATATTTTGAATTCAGCAATGCAGTCAGATGTTTCATATAAGTGGCTGGGTGCAGTGGCTCATGCCTGTAATCCCAGCACCTTGGGAGGCTGAGACGGGCAGATCACTTGAGGCCAGAAGTTTGAGACTAGCCTGGCCAGCATGATGAAACCGCATTTCTACCAAAAATACACACAAAAAATTAGGTGGATGTGGGGGTGCATGCCTGTAATCCCAGACATTTGTGGGTCTGAGGCGCGAAAATCACTTGAATCCAGGAGGCAGAAGTTGCAGTGAGCAGAGATTGCACCACTGCACTCCAGCCCGGGCAACGGAGGAGACTTTGCCCCAAAATGAAATAAAATAAAATAATAAAATATTAATGTCATACAACCTAATTATTTCCTTACTTCGTGTATATATTTTTTTTGCTTTTTTTATTTAAATATTTACTTTGTGCATATTGTTGTGTATTAACCAAGCTTCAGAGCTGTCAGAGCAAACCTCAAAGATGAGGAGCTGACAGTTAAAAAGCCAAGCAAAATAAAACAGCCTGTTTCTCAAGGACTAGGATTTTTAGTACAATTACATTTCCTTGCCCTCTAAATAGCCAGATGCAATGACCCATAGATACAGCCAGTGTAGGAAATATTTCAACCTAATATAATAGTGTCTAAAGGGGTTAGTAATTGTTATATTCAATTTGTTTCAGCCATTTGATTAAATTCCTATTAACTGGAATTAATGGTAAATATATGGAATGTCATATAGTCAAACAAACAATCTATTTAGAGCACACCAAATTTCATGGACAAGAAGTAACAAATGACTTTTTAAAAATCAGTACCAACCAGGTCAGGTGTGGTGGCTCACACCCGTAATCCTAACAGGCCAAGGTGGGAGGATTCCTTGAGGCCAGGAGTTCAAGACCAACCTGGCCAACATAGTGAGACCCCCATCTCTAAAAAAAAAAAAAAAAAGAAAAGAAAAGGAAAGAAGAACAAAAAAATTAACACCAACAAATACAGTGAGATCAAAGAACACTAGCTACCATCTATTCTTGGTTTAATAATCTCAAACCCTTGAGAAGGTTGGCATACGTGGAGTCTTCCAGGAAGACATTGAGGCAAAAAACTGGAATAGGAGCAGGCAATGTGTCATTTCATCTTCTGAAATGGGGACTTTATTAACTCCCCCCGAGTATAAAGCCAAGAAAGAGGTATTTTTAGGACTGTTTAATTAAATGTCATTCTGTTTACCAAAACAGGGCAATGTGGCGGCAATTTCTAACCATATGGGATTTTTAAAATATATGAGAAGCATGTGATTATGTGTTTAGCTGAATATTATTTAAAATGGATGCAAAATCCTGAGAGGGCTTTTGATCTAAGTTCCTAAAATCATCCTCTGGTGCATCCTATTTGATATGCTGCTGTGCGCATAAAATTATTCCAATAGAAATAAAGCAGAGCCTCAATGAAACCAACCCAGCCCCCTTTAATGAGCTGCTTCTTGTATGCTGCAAACTGAATAATGGCACATCAGCTTGTGCTGTTCTAAATCATCTAAATATCATCGGTGCCTTTCATTACAGCCTCATGCCCAGTGCTTAAAAAAATCAAAACTCACTTTCAAGGAATGTCATTTAGAAACTGCTGATCATCTAAGCCTTGGGAGGTCAAGGACACTCTTATTTCCTTTATACTTACAAGTTTAATTTGATGTTTGCCAACATAGACTTAGGTATAAATTTCACATCGAGATGCTAAGCAGAGCCCCATACAGAATATTTCTGAGTGGGGTTTGTTAAATACAAGATTATTTTTATGACTGGGACATTACAGATGTGATCATCAATGAATTAAAAAAATAAATTTTAACAACTTTCTCTTGCATCAAGTTGAAACTCATGTCTCAGTAGAGCAAGTTTCAGGAACAGGTGGGGTTTCAAGTAACATGGAGAACAGCAGCTCAGATCCACTTCTTAAAGGGGAACTCCCCCTTGACATGAAGCCAGCAACTCACTCTGCGTGCAGAACATGCAGCATATTTCCATGCCAGGGAGAGGAAGGTGTGACCTCATTCATTCACTCATTCAGTCATTCCCTTATTCATTTATCTAATAGCTGTCAAAACTCCTAGTATGTGTTGGGCATGGTACTACATGCTAAGTATATAAAATCTCTTTTCTAAACTCAAAAAGTTGTAAGCAGGTGGTGGTAGTGGTCAGGGTAAAATATATTTGTGAAAGGAAGAAATTCCAGTGACAAGTGCTACCATAGATGGTAAGTGATATAGGAGCCACAAGGAAAAAGGACAGATTATTTATAGTGTGGATAGGGAAGACTTTACAACAGCAGAAAGTATCTGAGATTACTTTAAAAGGATAAAGACAAAAAGTTACTCCAGTGGAAAATGGGGGACAAAAATTAGAAAAATGGGGCATTTTAGTTTGGGAGTCATAAAAGGTGGAGTATACTTGGAAAAAATAAGTTTTCTGTAGAACTGTAAGAGATGTCAGGGTCTGTGTGAGTTATAGTTTCAGGAGATAAAGTTGAAGATATTTGGGTACAATATCTTGTGGCATATTATAAGCCAAGAGAGAATATAAGTTTTACTTTTGCAGGTCAGTGGTTCTCAATCAGAGGCAAGTTTTGTGCCCCATCCCTGGGATATTTGGCAAGGTCTATATTTTGCTGGTACAACTGGGGACGGGGGCAGGTCTGGGGATACCGCTAAGCATCCTACACTACACAGGGCAGTCCCTACAGCAAAGATGCTGCCCCAAATGTCGACAGTGCTAGGGTGAGCAACCTTACTCTAGATCATGGAGAGTAACTGAAAGATTTTACATATGGGAGAGAAGAGGTAGTTTCTAGGAAGATGATGTGACACCTTCCAGGAGGTTTGCCACATCATGATGGTCATCAGAATGCTGGGTGTCAATAAGACAAACAATATTCGCCTGCAGGGAGAAAGATCAACTAACTTCTTCAGCATCTACCCTGAGCTGGACATTCAGTGTGTTATATCAATCCCCACATGATATTGGCAACTGCTACTTTCCGCAGCAGTGGGGAACGTCAGATGAAACAGGATGAGACTAGAGGCTGGGTGACCATATAGATCAATGTTCACTCTCACATGAAAACAGTGGAGGTCTGGATGTAGCAGTGTCCATGGAGATGGAGATGGGAGAACAAAGAGGAAGATCAAATCAAAAGGAGCTTTTTACCAATTACATGTGAGAAGGGATTAGCCACCAAATGGAAGGTTTACAGAACGACTGTGAGGTGGCTGGTTCAGAAGAGTGGGTAGCTGCAGAGACTACAAAAGAAAGTCTCAGAGGACAGGTACAGGGCTACCCACACTTGTGACCTTTGAGGTGCTCAGGTTCAGATGTAGATGCCTGGTAAGCAAAGGGAAAAGTAAGTCTCCAGTTGTAAAGAGACCTCAAACAGAGATGTGTTTAAGAGTTTGCAACGTCATGATAGTCATCAACACACTGGGTGTCATTAAGAGGAACAATAATTGCCTGCAGGGGAGAAAGATCAACTAATTCATTGAACATCTACTCTGTACTGGACACTCTATGTGTTATCATCTCAATCTCCCCATGATATTGGCGAGGAGACTGAATGCAGACAGGCCTAGGAAGGTGCTCAAAGTCAGGCAGCCAGTCAGAGGCACAGCCAAGCTTGCAATAGTGTCTCTGCAAACCAATCCCCATCCATTCATTCTTTCAATACTATTTATAAAGTGGATTGCTGTGAGGAGAGGAGAAGCCACAGAACAGGTTGAGAAGGAAGACCCTGAGATAGGAAAAGAAAAGGTGAAGAATGATGTCATCAAGTCCAAAGGAAGGAAGAGCTTCAAATAATAGTTTTGGTTATCAATTATAAAAAGACTCAGAGTCAGACCAGAGGATGTTTCTGTCATAAATTGCTATCCAAATGATATCAAGTCACGCACAGACATCCAGAGTTTTATCAGAGTTAGAATGTGTACACTGCATTAGACACTGAGCGTCATCAGGGACTTGCTGGGGTGGAAGGAGCAAAAAAACAGACAGTAATTTGTATAAAACTACTTAGCATTTGAGGAAGTAGAACCAGAAGAACAGAAGGAAGGTGGGGTGGTTGCTAAAGGGAAGCTTTTTTTTTTTTTTTTTTTTTTTTTTTGAGACGCAGTTTCTCTCTTGTTACCCAGGCTGGAGGGCAATGGCGCGATCTCGGCTCACCATAACCTCTGCCTCCTGGGTTCAAGCAATTCTCCTGCCTCAGCCTCCCGAGTAGCTGGGAATATAGGGGTGCACCACCCCTGCCCAGCTAATTTTTGTATTTTTAATAGAGACAGGGTTTCACCATGTTGACCAGGATGGGCTCGATCTCTTGACCTCCTGATCCACCTGCCTCGGCCTCCCAAAGTGCTGGGATTACAAGCGTGAGATTTTTACAGATAAAGATTTGGACTTGAGCGTAGATGTAGGCTGAAGGACTTGAGTTGAAACACCAAAGTTTGAGTACGTAGGAAAGAGAGTCTAAATGAGAGAATGAAGGAGTTGGCCTGGAGTGGAGAAGCGTCCACTGTTTCTTTAAAATAGTGGTCTTCAATCTTGTTGGGCCTGTAGACTCTCTTGAGAACCTCGTGGAAGTTTTAGAGGTCTCCCCAGAAAAACATCTGTAAACATTTACAAAGCTGGGTATGACAACAGGCTCCATCTAAGCTTCAAGCAATCCCAGATTGGTGAATTGGAAGTGGCTAGAGAATGTGATAGGCTGGATTTCCTTTGTGCCGGCATTGATTATTGAGTTATTTTTACTGATTATTATTAATTGATTTGATATTAATTAATTTTGTATTAATAATTATCAACAATAAATATTATTGATATGCTCAATAATTATTATAATAATCAATTATTAATGATAATTATTTATTATTATTGGCTGAATCACAGTAAGAGTTCCCCTGAAGTTCCCCTGAAAAGAATAGTTTGGGTTTGTTAGGAAAATGGTGTTCTGGAAATTGATTTCTTTCAAACAATTGGCCCCTGTGAAATCCTTGCAATATCCTTGTGTGAATCCAGGGTTACATAGATGAGCTCCGAAAGCCACTGATGTGGAAATTCCTAATGTAGAAAAGGTATCAGAAATCTTTCTGGAAATATTTACACCTGGAGTATCAATTTGGTATATCCCAGGGGAAGTGTCCAGTGTGAGGAAATCATCAGGAGCCCAAAGTTTTGCATTCTATTTCCTGAGTAAAAATGCATAGATTACTAGCCACTTGACAAGCTCTGTTCCAAGTGCTTTATGAACTAATTCATTAAATCCTCATCACAAGCCTACTAGATGGATACTCCTATTATCCTCATTTTACAGAGAGGGCGATGGGAGCACAGTGAGATAGCAGGGTTGATCTTGGTTTGGGTCAGAGACTAGATCTGGAACCAGGCTGTCTGTTTCCAGAGTCTGGCCTCCAACTTTTACTCTATATTAAGGAAGTTTACATATTATAGTATGTGCACACACTCACTCAGTCAACTCTTCTTATACGTTTTTAAATATCATATTTGTTTAATCATCTGTATTATTTAGTATTGTAAAGGTAACTATCCTTTGACAAGGACTGTAGATGGGAGGAAATGCATCCAGGAATCTAATTAATCACACCAGGGCCCTATGGATAGATTTAGGGTTATGGGAACAGTACCTCATCACTGCTTACAGGTTTTGAGAGCCTTCAATGAGCCACCTCTGAAGCCTTTTAAAGATGGCTGGACGTGCTTAGGCCGAGGGTCCCTGATTTGTGTGCTCAAGCTCCTTCAAATGAAGGAGTTTCAGGTGAACAGAAATTCTCAGGTTTTAAATGCTGATACAACTCTGGAAAGACTGCTTACTCCTGCCAGGTGACTAGAAAACTCAATCAACTTCTCTGCTAACTGACCTCTAAGCAACTTTACTCATAATAGCTAAGAATACCAGCCAATATTTGCTGAGTATTTCCTGTGAACTAGGCTACACACACACACACACACACACGCAGATGCTCAGTTTGCACAGTGGTACAGTAGTGGAGGGTCATAAAAATAAGCATGCAAGTTGAAACCATCTTTTCAAGCTTAATAATCAATGGGAAAATTATAATTTATCTGTGACTTTCAAATTTTTTGCCAAAATATTATACATTCTTATACTGTAAGTTATAAATACGTAAGAACATAAATATGTAAGTATTATCGAGTATTTTGATGGGTGCAAGGTTTCCTTGAGAAGTGATGAAAATGTTATGCTTGACTTCTTTTTACTGTATAACTTATGCTACAGAGAAGTATCTTTTCTATGCCTCAACAGATTGTCATATTCTTTCCTGTTTTGTTCGCCTTCAAAATTTTATCCTTTGTGCTGAAATATCAGGATATATCTGAGAGTTTCTTTAGTGTGAGAGTTTTTGCCAGCATCGCTTCCTCTGGGACATCTCGATCCTTTTCCCCACAGCCACCTTCCTCATTTCTATTGACAGGTTTGGCCTCACCAATTTTCTGTGGCTGTATACCTAGAGTCTCTCGAATGATGGCAATACTCCCACAGTCAGCTGTTTCTTCTACAACTCCATTTATGTTTGATTCTAGCTTTACCACTCTTCATTTCTTTGCTTTGTTAGCCAAATATCTCTGTTGAGAGCCTCCTTTGTTAAATATCGTGTGTGTGTGTTTCATGAGAGATAAGGAGGTAACACAACTATATGCTTTGCTGTCTTTGCACAAACGGATATGTGATCATGATGCACATGATTTTTAATGCAGTGATGTGTGGACTGAAGAGGTAGCAGCAAAGTTTGTATTGTGTGGAATTCCTCACAGCTAACATGGTAACTGAAACTTGAACTGTGCTGGAAGGAGACTGATGCTATCCGACTAAGCTGGAGTAACTGAAATTCAGGAATATTAGAATCTTACTAATTAAGGACTGCTTCTGTGTGTTTGTGTGTGTATGCAAAATCATTTCTTTATCTTGCACATCGCAAGCTCTATTATTAAAACTAATTTACATAAGAGAAACGGAGAGACAGGCTGATATAGGACCCACAGCTAACAGGGAATGGGGCTGGGGTTTGTGTCCAGGTGGTCAGCTCTGGAATCCAAGTATTTTAACCTCTCTAACACACTGCATTTTTTTTTTTTTTTGAGACAGATTCTCCCTTTGTTGCCCCGGCTAGAGTGCAGTGGTATGATCTCGGCTCACTGCAACCTCCATCTCCCAGTTTCAAGCAATTTTTATGCCTCAGCCTCCTGAGTAGCTGGGATTACAGGTGCCCACAACCATACCAGGATAATTTTTGTATTTTTAGTAGAGATGGGATTTTACCATGTTGGTCAGGCTGGTCTTGAACTCCTGAACTCAAGCAATCCACTTGCCTTGGCCTCCCAATGTGCTGGGATTACAGGTGTGACCCACTGTGCCTGGCCCACACTGCATTCCTTGAGGAACAGTGACTTATTCCTCAGTTGGCCCAGAATAATTTACATTTTTTTATGTAAAAAATCTATTTTCTTAAATACTTGCATAATAAAATCTGTTTTTTTTCCCCCTTAATATTTCTTGGAGAATGACCTAGTAAGAAACTGTGTTGGTCACTGAGGGTTAGGAACACTAAAGATTAGAAAGGAGATAACAAAAACTACATGAACCTAGTCATACAGTAAAAGTGTGTGTGAAATAGTGTAGCCACAACATAGTTCTTCTTTTTATTTTGTGGCAATTTCAGCATACTCCTACATCTATTGTTTTTTCTTCCATGGTATCTGCTGTTCAGACACCTTCAACAAATATTTATTCAACTCTTACTTGATGCCAGATTCCATGTTAACCTCCTGCCTTCAGAGCATGGGTCCTTTTCTTGTTTTGCCTCAGTGTGTGTAGTATTTAATCAATCTAGGTTATAGCATAATTCTTTTCCAATGAGGAGCCAACTACTGTAAGAGTTAAAGAAAGAGGAAAGAAACACAAAATGTGGCATACTAGTCAAGGGCAGGTTTATTTTAGAGAAATAAACCTGAGAGGGTCTTCTGGCCAATTTTGGTCAGGAGCCTTCTCCCTTACAGACTAAGGATATTTAAGGGTTTTGGAAGGAGGGGCTTATCGTTTGGAATGTTTGGAATGTTTCTATGTGAGGGAAAGTTTATTGCGGGGTTGGAATGTCTCTGGTTGGAGGGGAAGCTATCTCGGGTTGGCATGTTTCTGGTCAGAGAGGGGTTTATCTTATGGTTGGAATGTTTCCAGTTTACTGACATTAGCAATTAGGCTGATGTTTTAGGGCTGGATTTAGGTGGTTTTTCAATCAAGGGGAACTTAGAATGGTGGTGTTTGTTCAAGATGGCGATGCTCCTGCTCTGTCAACCACTGTCTGTACAAATCTGTTGCTTCAAAGGTTGGCATTAGTAAACACAATGGCATGCATTTATAAAAGTGAGTTTTCAGTTCTTCAAGTTTACCTGTCATCTTTGGTGTATGTCCCTAGAGCTCTGCTACCCTAGAAAATGTACACACTATAAATGTAAATCGTAAATAGGTTTGGCAGATGAAACACAAGACATCCCATTAAATTTGAATGATTTTTTTTCCATTGGACATACCTTCTACTAAAAATTTATCTGTTTTTTTATCTGAAATTCAGCTTTAATGATAGGCATCCTGTATTTTTATTTGCTAAAAGTTTGGCAGTGCTAACCATACATGAAAATTGTACATGTCCATAAAAGAGCAAGTGTTTGGTGAGAACGCATTAATATTTGTTTACATTAATGAATAATATAACAAAATGCAAATAGGATACAAGTCAATAATGCAACTTGTTTTCACTCAAGAAACACTTAGGTGGAAAATATCCTTGATCAAAGCAAACCTTTGATCAGCTGCAAAATAAAAGACTTACTCTCATATGCCAGACATATGTTAATGTGCATAGCTAAAATAAAGCAAGGGAAGCATATTACGACTCAGAAACATCCTCCAAAACCATAACTGTAGCATCTGAAATCTTCCACAAAGAATGAATCCAAGTTGGCACAGAATAACCCAACAGCAGCAAGCTGGGTAACATCCACTATGTGGAAATCTAAAGCAGTGTTCAGCAAATGTTTTCTGTAAAGAGGAAGATAGCAAACATTTTCAGTTGTGCAGCCATACAGCCTGTCACATCTACCCAACTCAGCCACTGTAGCTAAAAGAGCAGGCATAGACACAGACACCCATAGTGGAATGTGTGTGGCAGTGTCCCCAATAAAACTTTATTTACATAAACAGGAAGTATGCCAGAATTGGCCCGGCAGGCTCTAGTTTGCAAGCCCTACCTAAAAGGAGTTTGTTGGTACCTCCTTAGTCTGTTAATAAGCTTTTTTTTTTTTTTCCTCAAAGGAAGTAAGAATTTCAAGAATTATTAAATACTGTGAATCTCCTGTCATAGAACGACTAGGAAATTGAAAAGGCTTAGGTGGGTGAGTGAGATTATACAAATTCAAACTATTCTGAAGAGCAGTTAAGGGGAGATAGTTATGAATAAAATCAACTAGATTTTAAAATAACATCTAAATTGTGAGGGCCAAAAGGATGAAGAGGTCTGCTTATGTGGTAGACTAACCACGTGTATGATTTCCTTTCCTTTTCAATGCTCATGGTAATGATATTAAATCAATGTCTTAATGCATAAGAACAAACAGAATGGGGAAGACAGGAGTACAGGAAATTTCAACAATTATTGGAAACTGGAAAGTGTATATAAAAGCACTACCTGATTTGGTAACTAAGTATAATTAAAATCTGGGCTCTGTACACAGGCTGTGTCCTGTTTCGGGGGAGGGAGAAGGGGCATAGTTGGAAATGAGGAATTTGGGGACCTGATGTAGAGTTTTTGAATTGAGATACACTACGAATATGAGCAGTGAGACTAGATGGGGAGTTTGCTCCACTAATCTCAACCTCACCTTTTCTGTCATCCTCAGTCATCTCACCAGAGTCCAGTAACAAAGCAAAAAGAACTTTATGAAGAAATGTTGAACTTAGAAAAGTCATTTTCCCTATGGATTGCAATGTAAATAATTCTTTTCAGAGTCTAAACATACAGTCCAATGGTGTCATTTATTGAGAAGAAGAATATCTTTAGCCATATAATAATAAAAACAAAACACCTTCAAGCCTTGAACTAGCATGGGTTAATAATCCTGATTTATAAAATGCAACTGATGATGTATGGATCTGCCAGATGTTCATGTTACTCTGGATTAAACATGCAGAATAAAAATATTCTACATGATTTCTTTTGGATTTGATGTGTTGTTCAATAACAATGGAAGCCTATTTTACCAAAACAAAGAATAATATAAATATATACTTAAATTATAGTGAATCCCATGTTATTTCATCTTATAAAATGTTTAATATTTTATCTCCTATTAATGGCACATAAAATTACATATGGGCTGCTGGGCTCGATTAACTTTTAGTTTTGTATTCTTTCTTTTTTATACAATGAAGAGGAAAAGTAGGATCATGATGCCTACACAATTAGTGGAGTTAAGTCTGAATTTTTATAGAAGGTTGTTAATTAATTATTCCCGAAAGCCTAACACCAACAACCACATTTACCAAAAGAATATGCCATTTATCATATTCCTTGCTTAATAAGAACTTGTGGTTTCATACATTGCATTATAATACTGCAAATTTATAAATGAGGAACAATATATAGATTTGTTCTTGTTTATATAGCCTAAAATAAAAAATGGGTAGATTCATTTCATTAGCTCTTGACTGCTTTTGGTAATGAGTCTTATAAAAATATTTATTGTAATCTATTTCTCAGTAGGTCTTACGATGTTTTTTGAAATGCATAGTAGCTCATTTGTTTGAATTGAACTTATTTATCCTGTTTTGAGAAAAAGGAAGTCTGATATGGTTAAGTACTTTGTTTTGTTTTTGCTTTTTTTTTTTTTCACTCTATCATCCAGGTTGGAGTGCAGTGGTGCTATCATAGCTCACTACAGCCTCAACCTCCCAGGCTCAGGCAATTCTCCTCCTCAGCCTCCTGAGAAGCTGGTACTACAGGTGTGCACCACCAAGCCTGGCTCACTTTTTATTTTTATTTTTTGTTGTGGAGACCGGAGTCTCACTGTGTTGCTCAGGCTGATCTCGGACTCCGGGTAGGCAACCGCTCCTCTCCCCTCTCCTCCCAAAGTACTAGAATTACAGGTGTGAGCCATGCCTGGCCTGAGTACTTTGAAAAGAGGACTGCATTTGCTAATTGAAAAGAGGACTAATTTGAAACTTCCCATACATTGAGAAAGCCTTGCACATAGATCTAAGGTTTTGACAAAAACATGCATAAGGCAGATTTTTTAATTTTAAAAATGTTATCTTGGAAAAGGCTCATTATAATTCAACAATATTAAAATTGTTCTCAACCCTGTGTTTATTGGAATAAAAAGAACTCTCTATGGGAAAAGTTAACATCTAACATTAATAATCATAGTAATGAGTAAGAAATCTCTTTGAAATTCAGTGTTTCCAAATCTTTGTGTTCTCAGAATTGAAGGAATGGTCAACAGTGGTTCTCATGAGGCGGGGGATTGGTTCTCTGTAGAAGATTTCGCAAAGTGTGGAGGTATTTTTGGTCACCACAACTAGGAATATACTACTGACATCTAGTGGTAGAAGCCAGGAATGCAGCTAAACATCCTACAATGAATGAACAGGAGTCTTCCGTCTCTCCGAGGAATTATCCAGCACCCAATGTCAATAGTGCCAAAGTTGAGAGATTATTATATACAAATACGTAAATAAATAAAAACAGAAAAATGAAGGAAACCTCCACTGATCCCATTAAGAGATTCATGTCAGTAGATTTTATTGAACAATGTTCAATGTTTATGTCTTAATCATGTATAATTATGTTTTAAATGCTGTATCGTTACATTGTTTTGATTAACTATGTGACACAATAAATGTAATAACACAAGCTACAGCAAAGTATTATAAAGAAAATATTTACAATATGATGCAGTTTTGTTTTAGGTAAGTAAAATAAGTTATCAATAAAATACTTTCGAACGTCAAATAGTATGACTTTAAGATAAAATTGTCTGAGGAGAGTGAAATAGAAATTGGACTTCAAGGAATAAAACAAATGACTTAAAATTCTCCCTGTTAGGAAGAGCAATTTTAGGGATTTAAATTAACTATAACACCTGTTATAGTTAACTGCTATAACTAGCTTACATTGGAAAGGTTTCAAAGCACGATATTGCAGCTCTGTTTTTAAATGTTTATATCTGCAATATGCTAGTCATTTCATCCTTTCCATCTAGTTAAAATTATTATGTAAAATTGTAGATGTAATTAAAACATGCTAGGAGATGCACAACTTGGCAAGATTCTTTCAGAGAATATTCAAGTAAAAATGTTTGAAGACCACTGTTGTGCAGAGTTGATCCAATTCCCTAATATCGGACTTGTAGGCAATTCAGCTTCCCCTTTAGCCACAGAGGTCTGCAGACACATGGGCTATAAATCTCTTTCCTTTTTGAAGGCCACAAGCCCCTTTCTGTCTCTTATAGCCTAAAAGCATATTGAACACCAACTTTACAAATCCAAATAGTCATTCATTATATTAAAAGCTTTTTAAATAATAATTTCAAAATTATTTGATTAACTAAATAACAGTTTCATGCAATGAGATCAAAGCAAGAAAATTTCTACATTGTCAAACTTAAAGAAGGATACTTTTGTACAAAGAGAAATGATCCTGTAACTGCTTTGTTGGATTTTTAATTTAAATATTCATTAAGTGAATTTAACATATACAGTATTTATAATCACTTTCCTTTGAGAAAGAAAAGAAGGCATTTATCTAGAGACTAAGAGCTTTCCCTACTTAGCAAAACCTGAGGATTTATTCTCAAATTTCTCAAGGGCAGTTGAATAATCTTGAAGAATTATAATACCAGATGGCAGTATTTCCATGTTCTAGATCATATATATATATAATATATATATGTAATGTATATATACATACACAGACATATATATATTTATATACAAGGAGACAAAAAAGTGTTTCTTTTTTTTTTTTTCGCCCTCTCTACCCAATTTTTCCCAACTCCAGGAAGAACCAGGCAGAGAAGGCCAAAAATCAGTGTTGCCATAGTGACCAATATCGGGTAGGGAGACTTTAAAATCAGTATTGACAATAGGCACAGATATTTAAATCAGAAATTTCTCTTTACATTTGAGATATGTGACTCATATTTCCCATATAGTTCGCTTAAAAACCAGTTCGCAATTATTATTTTTTCTTATCTACTGAGGGAGCAACACATAGGTAGGCAATCCATTTAAATATTGACAAAAAATGAGAGGAAAAATGAGGAAAAGAATTAGCAAAATTGCCAAACTAGCATATAATATCAGCAAATTATGGCTTAATTTA
Organism: Ateles fusciceps; assembly: GCA_036589455.1. Lineage (NCBI taxonomy): Eukaryota > Metazoa > Chordata > Mammalia > Primates > Atelidae > Ateles > Ateles fusciceps. The sequence goes on from JAZHEH010001445.1 coordinate 17,905, forward strand.
AAGGTTTTCTTTCTTTAAATAACAAACTACGTACCTTTTCCTGACCCTAATACACTTACATGAATGACTAACATATAGATAAGGACATGTAGTCATATATATATTACATGAAAAATGTACATACACGTTAAGAGAGGAAAATAGTTTTTCTTTTCGTGTATATTCCATAATTGGTTGCAAAAGAATATTAGTTAACTTTTCAGAATTAACCTGAAAAATTTTGTATCTGTGAAGCCAGTGAGATCTGTTAGTTAGAATTGCATAAATTTTATAGGCTCTTTAAAAACGAAAAACCTCAGTGCCTCATTTGGTTGCTTCCTTTCTAAGAAAAGGAATTATTCACCCACCTGGTTCTCAGCAGTAAAAGAGGAACCAGCATGAAATTGCCTAATCTAGCACATATTAAGCATAATAGGTGCTTATTAAAACAACAATAATCATTGATTAGTTATTATTGCTGGCTAATTAGGAACATCTTTAAAATGAGGATGTGGTATATAAATCCTTCAAGAAGAAGGACAGCCCTAAAAAAATTATGAACTTTCTAGCTTCCAAGCCCCCTCTTTCTATTCTTTGCTGCCCCATCAAATGGAATATCAAGCCAATTATACCATGGTTTTTTTTTTTTTTTTTTTTTTGCCAATTTTGTATCTACTATTACTCTCATCAACATTAGATTTTATACATTACCATTAACTTAAATAAAAGAAAAAGAAACTACTCTTTTAGCACAAATATATTTATGTCTTTTGTATCCCATTTAGTTTACAAAGCAAACACCTACGATTTTCCATTGTGCTTCTCTGACAATCCGAAAACAGGATTTGATTTAAAAATTTTGTAACTTAGGTCCCAGAGCAAATAAAGTGTAGATTTTGTGGTTTCCAGCAAAGGTCTGTCTCTTCCCTTGGCCCAGGCACTCCATAATACTGCAGGCTACCATGGACACATCTTTCTTTGTTAGAAGAAGCAAAAAACCAGCTGAGGAGAGAAGTTTTGTAGAAGGCACACCCTACTCCAGCAGTCAGGGGCCCTGAAAAACAGCGACTATAATCCAATACACTTGCTCTCCTCTTGTGGACTTCTCTATCTTATTCAGGCTTCAAACATACATCTTTCCACTGTCCTTGGAGCACATTCTCAATTCATTTGGACAGATGGGTGGGTTAGGCTCTGAGTTTCCTATTTATCTGTGGTGTTCAGAATGGTGTCTTGGCGTGGAATTTACAGGCACTGATTTCTTCCAGTCCTTGTCATCACCATCATCGCCATCACCACCATCACCATCATCATCATTGTCATCATCCCATCATTACCATCATTATCACCACCATCATCATTGTCAGCATCTCAGATTAAGTGTTTCCTCCTAATTCCCGACACTAATTCCAAAGATCATGCATGTCCCAGACTGCCCTGCTCATGGTTGTACAGAGCTGATCCAATTCCCTTAAAACAGACTCTCAGGCAATTCAACTTCCCCCTGTAGCCATGGGGGCCTGCAGACACATAAATCCCTTCCCTTTTGAAGGCCACAAGCCCTTTGCTGTCTCTTGTAGCTGAAAAGCATTTGAACACCAACTTTACAAATCCAAATAGTCATTCATGATATTAAAAGCTTTTAAATAATAATTTCAAAATTTTTGGGTTAACTAAATAATGTTTTTATGCAACGAGATAAAAGCAAGAAAATTTTTGCCTTGTCAAACTTAAAGAAGGATTCTTTCGTAGGAAGAGAAATGGTCCTGTAACTGCTTTGTCAGATTTTTAATTTAAATATTCATTAATTGAATATAACATATACAGTATCTAGAATCCTCTTCCTTTGAGAAGAAAAGAAGGCATCTTATCTGAGACTAAGAGCTTTCCCTACTAGCAAAACCCGAGGGCTAGAAATCTGCAGATTTATTTCAAATTTTCTCAAGGGCAGTTGAGTAATGTTTAAGATATGTAACACCAGATGGCAGTATTTCCATGTTCTAAGATCATACACACACACACACACACACACACACACACATACATACACACACACACACACACAGGCAGACAAAAACATTGTTTCTATAGTGACCAATGTCAGGCAGGGAGACGTTAAAATCAGTATTGACAATAGGCACATATATTTAAATCAGAAATTTCTAGCAGCAACACATAGGTAGGTAACCCATATAAACATTGACAAACAATGAAAAGAAAACATGAGAATAAAAATTAACGAAATTGCCAAACTAGCATATAACATCAGCAAATTATGGCTTAATTTTAAGGCTTTCTTTATTTAAATAACAAACTATGTAGCTTTACCTGAGGCTAATATACTTACATGAATGACTAATATATAGATAACGACATGTAGTCATATACATATTATATGAAAAATGTACATATACATTAAAGAGAGGAAAATAATTTTCCTTTTCATGTATATTCCACAATTGGTTGTAAAAATACAATTAGTTAATTTTTCAGAATTAACCTGAAAAAGTTTGTATCTGTGAAGCCAGTGAGATGTGTTACTTTGAAGTTGTATAAATTTTATAGGCTCTTTAGAAACAAAAACCATCAGTGCCTGGTTCGATTGCTTCCTTTCTAAGAAAAGGAATTATTCACCCACCTGGTTCTCATAGTAGAAGAGGAAACCGGCATGAAATTGCCTAATCTAGCACATATTAAGCATAATAGGTTCTTATTAAAACAACAATGATCATTGAGTATTATTGCCTGTTAATTAGGATTATCTTTAAAATGAGGATGTGGTGCATGAATCCTTCAAGAAGAAGGCCAACCCTAAAAAAATTATGAACTTCTAGCTCCAAAGCCCCCTCTTCCTATGCTTTGCTGCCGCATCAAATGGAATATCAAGCCAATTACACTGCGGTTTTTGTCAATTTTGTACCCACTATTACTCTCATCAAGGTTCATTTTTATATATTGCTATTAATTTAAATAAAAGAAACTATTCTTTTAGCACATATATATTGATGCCTTTTGTATCCCATTTAGTTTACAAAGCAAACATAAACTTTTTTTTTTCCATTGGACTTCTCTGACAATCCGAAACAGAGGATTTGACCAGGAAGTTTTGTGACTTAGATCTCAGAGTAAATAAAGTGTAGATTTTGCAGGTTTCCACAAAGGTCTGTCTCTTCCCTTGGCCCATGCACCTAGTAATACTCCAGGCTACCGTGGACGCATCTTTCCTTGTTAGAAGAAGCAAGAACACCAGCTGAGGAGAGAAGTTTTGTGAGAAGGCACACCCCTACCCCAGCAGTCAGGGGCCCTGAAAAACAGCGACCATAAGCCAACACACTTGCTCTCCTCTTTGGGCTTCTCCATCCTATTCAGGCTTCAAACATGCATCTTTCCACTGTCCTTGGAGCACATTCTCAATTCTTTTGGACAGATGGGTGGCTTAGGCTTTGAGTTTCCCATTTATTTGTGGTGTTCAGAATGGAGTCTTAGCGTGGAATTTACAGGCACTGATTTCCTCTAGTCCTTGTCATCACCATCATCACCATCATCATCATCACCATCATCATTGTCATCATCCCATCATCACCATCATCATTATCCCATCATTACCATCATCATCATCATCATCAGGATCTCAGATTCAATGTTTCCTCCCTGTAAGTTTCTTCCTAATTCCTGATGCTAATTCCAAATATGCATGCATGTCCCAGACTGCCCTGCTCATGGCTGTACAGAGCTGATCCAATTCCCTTAAAACAGACTCTCGGGCAATTCGAGCTTCCCCCTGTAGCCACAGGGGCCTGCAGACACATGGGTGATAAATCCCTTCCCTTTGAAGGCCACAAGCCCTTCGCTGTCTCTTGTAGCCAAAAAGCATTTGAACACCAACTTTACAAATCCAAATGGTCATTCATGATATTAAAAGCTTTTAAATAATAATTTCAAAATTTTTGGGTTAACTGAATAAAATTTTCATGCAACGAGATCAAAGCAAGAAAATTTTTGCCTTGTCAATCTTAAAGAATGATTCTTTCGTATGAAGAGAAATGATCCTGTAACTGCTTTGTCAGATTTTTAATTTAAATATTCATTAATTGAATATAACATATACAATATTTAGAATCCTCTTCCTTTGAGAAAGAAAAGAAGGCATCTATCTAAGACTAAGAGCTTTCCCTACTAGGCAAAACCCAAGGGTTAGAAATCTGCAGATTTATTTCAAATTTTCTCAAAGGCAGTTGAGTAATGTTTAAGATATGTAACACCAGATGGCAGTATTTCCATGTTCTAGATCTACACACACACACACACACACACACACAGGCAGACAAAAAACATTGTTTCTATAGTGACCAATGTCAGGTAGGGAGACGTTAAAATCAGTATTGACAATAGTCACAGATACTTAAATCAGAAACTTCTCTGTACACTTGAGATATGTGACTCGTTTCCCATATAGTTCACTTAAAAAACAGTTCACAATTATTATTTTTGTTCTTATTTACTAAAGCAGCAACACATAGGTAGGTAACCCATATAAATATTGACAAATAATAAAAAAAAATGAGAATAAAAATTAGTGAAATTGCCAAACTAGCATATAACATCAGCAAATTATGACTTAATTTAAAGGCTTTCTTTATTTAATAACAAACTATGTAGCTTTACCTGTGCCTAATATACTTACATGAATGACTAATGTACAGATAAAGACATGTAGTCATATATATCTACATGAAAAATGTACATACACCTGTTTAAGAAATGAAAAAAATTTTCTTTTCACATATATCCCATAATTGGTTGCAAAAATGCAATTAATTAACTTTTCAAAATTAACCTGAAAAGGTTTGTATCTGCGAAGCCAGTGAGATCTGTTACTTTGAAGTTGTATAAACTTTACAGGCTCTTTAAAAAAAAAGACCTCAGTGTCTCATTCAATTTCTTCTTTTCCAAGAAAAAGTATAATTTCACCCATCTGGTTCTTAGTAGTAAAGAGGGAAACCAGCATGAAATTGACTAATCTAGCACATATTAAGCATAATAGCTGCTTTTAAAACAACAATAATCACTGATTAGTCTATTATTTCTTATTAATTCTGGTTATCTTAAAAGAGGATGTGGTATATGAAGAAGAAGGCCAACCCTAAGGAAATTATGAACTTTTTAGCTTCCAAGCCCCCTCTTCCTGTGCTTTGCTGCTCCATCAGATGGAATATCAAGCCAATTACATTTTTTTTTGCCATTTTTTTTACTATTACTCTCATCTAGGTTAGATTTTATACATTACCATTAACTTAAATAAAAGAAAAATAAACTATTCTTTTAGCACATATATATTTATGCCTTTGTATCCCATTTAGTTTATAAAGCAAAGATAAGCATTTTATTCCATTGTGCTTCTCTGACAATCCAAAAACAGAAGATTTGACTAGGAAGTTTTGTGACTTAGGTCCCAGAGCAAGTAAAGTGTAGATTCTGGGGGTTTCAGCAAAGATCTGTCTCTTCCCTTCGCCCATGCACTTTGTAATACTGCAGGCTACCGTGGACACATCTTTCCTGGTTAGAAGAAACACAAACACCAGCTGAGCAGAGAAGTTTTGTAGAAGGCACACTCCACCCCAGTGGTCAGGGGCCCTGAAAAGAGGCAACCATAATCCAACACACTCGCATTCCTTTTCTGGGCTTCTCTATCCTCCTCAGGCTTCAAACCTACATTCTTTCACTGTCTTGGGAGGACATTCTCAATTCATTTGGACAGATGGGTGGCTTAGGCTTTGAGTTTCCTATTTTTGGGGGTGTCCTGAATGGAGTCTTAGCGTGGAATTACATGCACTGATTTCTTCTAGTCTTTGTCATCACTATCATCACCATCATCATCACCATCACCGTCATCATCCCGTCATTACCATTATTATCACCATCATCATCATCGTCATCAGGATCTCAGATTAAGTGTTTGCCTCCGTGTAAGTTTCTTCCCCAATTCCTGACCCTAACACCAAATATCATGCATATCCCAGACTGCCCTGGTGATGGTGCTGCAGATATTTATTTCTTTTTTTTTTCTTTTTTTTTTATTGCATTTTAGGTTTTGGGGTACATGTGAAGAACATGCAAGATTGTTGCATAGGTACACACATGGCAGTGTGATGTGTTGCCTTCCTCCCCACCACCTATATCTGGCATTTCTCCCCATGCCCCCATGGTATCTCTCCCCAACTCCCCACCCTCCGCTGTCCGAATATCCAGAATCTACAAAGAGTGAGAACATGCAGTGTTTGGTTTTCTGTTCTTGTGTTAGTTTGCTGAGAATGATGGTTTCCAGGTTCATCCATGTCCCTACAAGGACACGAACTCATCGTTTTTGATGGCTGCATAGTATTCCATGGTGTATATGTGCCACATTTTCCCTATCCAGTCTATCATCGATGGGCATTTGGGTTGGTTCCCAGGTCTTTGCTATTGTGAACAGTGCTGCAACGAACATTCGTGTGCATGTGTCCTTATAAGTAGAACGATTTATAATCCTTTGGACATATACCCAGTAATGGGATATTTAAACCCCAAAACTGGCCTTCAGCAGGCAGAGCCTACTCCTCCAGCCTTTGGAACACATGGTATGTTCTATTAAATGCAGACTTGTCTGCTGAGCTCTCACAAGTCAAATCCCAGCTGCACTCACCCAAATGTCATCCTAGACAAAGGGTCATATTTTATTCCTTTTATCAGACTCTCAAGGAGTCTAGAGGCAGTCAAATGAAGCCAACCTGGCTGCTTCCGATCGATGACCCAGAATCCCGGCACTTCCTCCCTGATGGCACTGTTGGGAGCTTCAGATAAAAAGCCCACATCACTCCCCTCTGTTGCTACTTGGTTCTTAGGTAATGTTTTGTGGTTTCCTGCACCTGAGATAGTTTTGGTGTCCTAGTTAGTGTATTGATTTTTGGATGAGAACATAAAGAGCACATGCTCGTAAGTACACATAGCCTATAATGACTGAGTTCTAAGATTGTTCCACAGAGACCAGACGGCCCAGCCAGTCCCTTCTGCTTCTCCTATTGAGAACTTCCGGAACTGCTTGCAGCGTTGAGTGGAGAACCGGTGACCTCTTTGAGACCCTAATTCTGGACAAGACATCCTGTACTGACCTGCAAGGAAGTTCTGGCCCTGGACTGCAGGCAGTGGATATCTCTTCCAACTTTCCCCCGCCCTCCTATTTGACCTCTGTGGCTTTCAGGTACCTTGTTATTTTCCCTTGGCCGCTTCACATTCTCTTTATTTAAGTACGTCTTAAAGGATTTATCAAAATCAATACAGTGTCAACGTATATACAATGAGAGAGTAAAAATATTTGGGGTGGATTGTAATCTCCTGACACCATTTTATTTGACTTCGTTAGTATGATACTGGCAACCTGGCATTTGACAGCCTCCTTTAGAATGAGTCATCTAAACACTTGTCAAACATTGACCTGAAAGTTGCCCAAACATTTGTCTAAACCTTGCCAAATATTAGATTACGTGACAGGGGTCTCTGTTTCCCTTCCGAATTGTTCCATTAGACTGCCATTTGAACTGGAAAGTTCCAGTTCAGTGTCTCAGAAAATGTCTGTTTGCTGCCTACTTCAGGTTTGGCAGCACAGAATTAATTTGCTGTTGATAGTATTCCTTGGGGAAAGATGCTGTATAAGCGTATCAGCCCTGTAATTCCAACATGAGCCTATATCAAGCCTCAGATTCAAATAATGTTCTCTGTAAATAAGTTCTTTCTTGAGTTTGCCATTGTCTAACCCTTAAATAAATTGCTGGCATCAGGTCTCCAGTGGGTTTGAATACATACAGTGCAGCTAGAAGGATGTTTCTTCACTTTTATGCGTCTTTGCAAGAAGTTCTCACCATAACACAAACTATGCAGTCTGTCATTTCCACAAATTCCTGGAGATTCCTTCTCATTTTGACTCACATTAGATTCCCACTCCTCCCTTCATCACCAGAGGATGATAAAATGGAGAAAACATGCTCTTAGAATTCAGAAACAAGTGCAAGCCATTATTAAAAGTGGAAATATATTTTTTAAAGAAACTGTATTGTTACAGAAATTCTCAAACCTAGCCCCACATAGAAAGGACAGGTTAACAAACCTCTTGGTACTCTGCCCAGTGCATTCAGCATCAACATTTTTCACATGTCCTACCCATCTAGTTTTCCTTTAGTGGATTATTTTATTTTATTATTTATTTATTTATTTATGAGACAGAGTCTTGCTCTGTCACCCAGGCTGGAGTGCAGTGGCACAATCTCAGCTCTCTGGAACTTCTGCTTCCCGTGTTCAAGCGATTCTCCCGCTTCAGCCTCCCGAGTAGCTGGGATTACAGGCGTGCACCACCATGCCCAGCTAATTTTTGGATTTTTAGTAGAGACAGGGTTTCATCATGTTGGCCAGGCTGGTCTCGAACTCTTGACCTCAGGTGATCCCCCCTGCCTTGGCCTCCCAAAGCGCTGGGATTACAGGCGTGAGCCACTGCACCCAGGCCTAGTGGAGTATTTTAAAACAAATCTCAGACCTTAAGTGATCCACTGTCTCAATTTGTCCAGGAGTATTCTGATCTTAGCACTGAAACTCCCACATCTCAGGAATCCCTTGGTTCTGGGATGGCAGCCACCTAAACCATTATTCATCTTTAATTTTTTTCACTATCTCTAATCAATAAGGGATTTTAAAAAAACACAATACCAATATCACATCAAACAAAATTAATAACTGTTTCTTAACATTACCTAATGCCAATCATGTTCATTTTTTCTTGACTTTCAGCAAAAAATACAGTTTTTACAATCTATTTGTTTTAATCAAAATTCATTTTTGTGAAAACATCACCTAAATTTATTTTTCTCTATAGCAGTTCCCCCTGTTTTTTCTTTCTGTGTCATTTATTTCTGTAAGAATCTGAGTCATTTTTTTTTCTATAAAAATGTCCACATTTTAAATTTTGCAGGTTATATTTTTGTGGTGATGTTTACATACTTTTTTATGGAATAAATTGCCTATAAATTTTGAATTACCTTTAGAAACTTGATTAGATACCAGGACAATTTGTTTTGGCATTCATATTTATTGGTAGTGCTAGGTACTTCTCATTGCAACCCAGCAGGAAGAAGATTAATAATTATCAAGCAGACCTGTGGTTCTGTAGGGGGCCACCCTGATGGAACCATTTCAAATTTCTACATCAACCTGTCACCTAAAGATTTTAGCAGACTTTAATGATCTTTGCCTTGATCTAAATAAATATATCATGACACTGTAATATATAATCATCAACATATCAATGTCATAATGTATCAAGTAACGCCATAAAATATCATGGCGGGTACCCAAGCACAATTTTCTCATTCAAATATTCCTTCTTATTAGTATGATTCTTCTAAAACAAATAAAGTTCCACCGTTGACTATCAGGTTATCTTTTTTTTTTTTTTTTTTTTTTGAGACAGAGTCCAAACAGAAAAGTCAGGACAAATGTATAATTAAAAAAAATATTAATTTTCAGAGTAAATGGCTGGTACCCAAAGATGACAAATAAAGTTTTTTGGGGTGCGTATAGGTAGATAGGGGGAGAAGTAGCATGTTGAACTCTCTGGTGCATGTTTGATGCATTTCCATCATTCCCTTAGCTGCTATACACAAGCAAATGTATTTGATGCTCTACCATAATTTCTTTAACAGATGTGCACATGCAAATTTGCAAGACAAATTTGCATTTGACACAGTATCTTTCTATTATCCTCACCAGGAAACTTTTACCCATTTCAGGAATAATCATGATGACCATGACAAGTAAGAGGCAAAATTATTTATCAGGTAAGAAATACCTGCATATTTTTGTCTCAGTATTATTCTTCTCCCAATCCTGGCTTCTTGACTTCCTGGAGGGTGATATTTATGTCCATTGCAATTATCTAGCCTTGCAATCAGCAAACCACACATTTTACTTCAAAAGCCTCCTTTCCAGTGCATGCCATCACTCTTTTGTTTTAAATTCTCCTTCTCCCAATTGTCTGAGATCTTGGTCCACAGGAGCAGTATCATAAACTAATATACAGTGAGCTAAGTGCTCTTAACCACATAGCTGTAATATGTTCCATCTCTTCTTAATCCACTCAGCTAGTCCCAGAATTTACATTTTAAAAGAAGCCAGTCCTTGGATCCAAGGAAACATTGGTTTAATTGCACTTTTCTAAAATGTCTTGAGTTTTTCTCCTTTGAGATTTTGTTCATGCTTTTCAAAACTCCTAGAATACCTCTCCCACTTTTAAGAATTCAATCCTTTCTCTCCCTTCAAATCTGTTCAAACTCTATCTCCTTTGTCATAACAGTCATGTATCTTTAGACCTTATGGGATTACTATTATCAAATGCCTTGTAAAAATGCTTTTACTCTTGTCATGAATGCTTATTTCCTATAATGTTGTTTAACCCTTTTGTGGACTTAAAGTAAGGTTTTTCTACTAAATTGCACATTCTTTGAGTGAAGGGATGGTGTGTTGTATTTTAAATAGTACCTAGAAAGGTGTAAGAACAGCATCAATAATAAATTACTGGTAAGTGTTTTAGATGAGAATGGGGGCATTGGGGACAATTCTAGAATATTTCATTTACTACTAGGCTGATAAACTTTTATAATGCCTGTAGCTCAGCATATTTCCTTCAAACCATTCTAATATTGTTTAAAGTTCCTATTTTTCATCTCTACTACTAGAAAATGATGTATTTCGGTATAGATAATGTGGCTGGTGTATTTTAGAATACATGTAATTCCCAGTGTAACCTAAGGTAGGCAAATTGACAGAGAATTTTTACTAGACCACCAGCATGAGTTAAGTTTCAGTGAAATGGTGATTCATTACGTTTCAGACACTTTTAATATGAAACACAAGCTGATATCTCCTTCTAGGGGCAATGTGGAAATATATACCAAAAACCTCAAGACCAATGCTACCCTTAGCTCCAGCAATTCCACCTTTACGAAGTAATTCTAAGAAAACAATCCAAGGTATATACTACAAATATAGATGCACATTAATTCACATCATTGATATCTAAAACAGTGGAAAATTGGAAATGACATGAATGTCTAAAAATAGGAAAGTAAACCATGGTAGATATGTATAATGGAATAACTACTGAACCATTAAAAATATTTTCTAAAGGAAAAGCTGTAAAACAAAATTCACTATTAAGTAAAGGCAAATGGCTTAGATGCAATGAGTAAAAGGCCTATGTAAAACATTGACTAGAATATCCTGAAACCTTAATAGTGGCTCTCTCTGAACGTGAGCATTATGGGCAATTTTTATTCTTTATGATTTTCTACTTTATGTTTTTATGCGCTTTCCAAATTGTCTACAATGAATGAATATTATTTTTAAACCCAAAAGGTGTTATCCTAAAAAATATATAAGCTACATGGTAGTTTTATGATAGCTATTTAAAAATACATCCATAGTTATGACCCAGCAATTGCATTGCCAAGTACATACACAACAGAAATGCATACATACATCCACCAAAAACATGCACAAGGATATTCAGGAGGTGGGGGGGTGGTGAAAATGTTTTGGATATGGATATAGGTGACAGGCAAACAGTTTTGAATGTATTAAATGCCACCAAATTATACACTTTACGATGCATACTTTCATGTTAAGTGAATTTCACTTCCAAAATAACTTTTTAAGAAATAGTCAGAGTAGCACTATTTGTAATAGAGAAAAAAGGCACAATAATTCAAATATCTTACAGTAGCAGAATAGGTCAATAAATGGTGGTATAATGAAAACAATCGACTGCTACAACACCAGTGAAAATTAAGGAACTACTGCTGCATCCAGGTGCATGAAAGAGCCTCAACATTTACCACCAAGTGAAAGAAGGCACAAAAAGAACACACTATGATTCTATGCACATAAAATTCAGAAGAGATTCAAGTCACTTATAGTGTCAGAAATCAGTTTCGTGGTTACCTGCTGGGAGGTAGTGACAAGGAATAAGCACGGGGTGGGGGTTCTGTGTGGATGGTCATATTCTGTGGGCTTATCTCAATAGTGGTTGCATGCATACGTTATTGATAAAGAGAATTCATCAAATTGTACAGTTGCATGTGCATTATTTAAACATCTTATTGCTTTCCTTTTTACCTGGTTGCCTGAAAATTCTCCAGGCCCTAATGACCACCTTGTTGCTAAATTTCTTCTTCAGTTAATGAGATAATTCTCTCCAATTATAAATTTGGATTCTATTTTTATCATTTCCAATTTTTGACATTCCACCCATTCACTGCACTTGCACTGAATTGTAGTATGTTTTAGGTGCAGGGTGGGGTGATGGGGGAGACAGAGGTGGTCTCGGCACTGGCAACCCAGAAAGACAACACACATTAGATAAAGTTTTTAACATCCATCTAGGTGTGGAACTTTTTCTAGAACATGCATGTTAAAATTTACATATATTTTAAAGGGCTCAAAATTGCCCTGGAGACTCTTTCCCAGTTCAGATCAATAGCCTGGCTTTATAGATAATGCTTCATAAAAATTCAACGAAATTTGTCTCCTGTTTTTATTAGGTAATAAATGAATGTTTGCTTTTCTAAAACAATTAAATTTATACCTTCTTATAAATTGGTCCTTTAAGATCACTTTATTTGGCTATGGTGTTATATGATTTTTCTCCCCTAAATTGGTAGCACATCTTCACACTTCTTGAAATTCAGAGAATTCTTCTGAAAAGATGTCCTATTAAGTATCCTAATCTCTTTAAGTGTAGTTAAGAAGTTATTTTTAAAAACCCACACATCACACTGTACTTAATCAACACGGTGATTTTTATCTGCTCAAGATAAACCTGATACCATTGTAATTAATTATTTCTAAAATATTTTGACATGTATTTTTCATTGGAATAAGATAACTAATAACAAGGCTGCTTTTTCATAGCTAAATTACACAGGCTATTAAAATTTAAAAATCAATTCCTAAATTCTTAATACTATGCAGCCAAATATTTCACTACATGGAAAATAGTTTCTGGCACTTGGACTCTGGTAACCAGTAAGGATTACAAGAATGAAACTGATGATTAATGCCACAAAAGAACAAAGCCATATTTTAATTTGTAGTGCTAATTAAACCAAAGAAGTTTGTACCAATTTCCCCAAGCATGCAAAGGAAAAAGAAATATGAAGGAAATGTCTCATGTGAATAAGCAAAAAGGTGGCATGCTCTCACTTAATGTCATTCGAAACTGCAAAGTAAAAACAAGAAACTGCAATTTGGGATGTGTATTCATAAATTTTATATATACGTGTGTGTGTGTGTGTGTATGTATATATACATGTGTGTGTGTGTGTGTCTGTATATGTATCTCTCTTTTTCCAAGACATCTGATGTGCTCCCTTAAAAGACATCAACTATCCTCCATTCCAGGGTGAGAAGTACTTTCATAATCTTCTCATAAATCAATCCTTTTCCAGATTTTATCAAGTTAAATGTTTCTTTTTTCATTTTCTTAGAATTTTCGCATATCTTACAAGCATGGCCTTAGTGTTCCTGTCTTGTGCTGAGCGTGTACCACAAATTGCATCTGACTGTGCATCTTCTAGATTTCTTTTATTTATTTATTTGTTTATTTATTTTTAGTATATATATATATTTTATTGCATTTTAGGTTTTAGGGTACATGTGAAGAACATGCAAGATTGTTGCATAGGTACACACATGGCAGTGTGATTTGCTGCCTTCCTCCCCCATCACCTATATCTGGCATTTCTCCCCATGCTCTCTCTCCCCAAATCCCCACCCCCCCACTGTCCCTCCCCTATTTCCCCCCGACAGACCCCAGTGTGATGCTTCCCTCCCCTGTGTCCATGTGTTCTCATTGTTCAACACCCGCCTATGAGTGAGAACATGCGGTGTTTGATTTTCTGTTCTTGTGTCAGTTTGCTGAGAATGATGGTTTCCAGGTTGATCCATGTCCCTACAAGGAGCATATCTAATCCTGTGATTTTCAGGAAAATGGAGAACTCATTCCTTTTCAGAGTTAAATAAATTGTATGTCCTAAGCTGCAGCAAGAGTATATCTATCTTCTAAGTGAAAAGATGCCCTGGCTATGAAGAATTATCCAAGGCTTCTGAAATTTCACAATGTGAACTCTTTATTGCTCCCTTTTATGCAAAATCCCTTCTCTACTTGCTTCAGAAAATGTTCTATTTATTCATGGAACATTATTGCATTGGGCTAAGACTTTGGCATAATTACAAACAGTACTTTCTCAGCGAACTTTGAGCAGAAATATGAACAATTGGCTGTTGGCGACCCAATCCCTTGGGCTATTCTCATTATCCCCCGACCTGACCTTCAGGGGTCAGGGATAGTATCGATATAGAGGCAAGACAAGGGTAACAATATTCTGGAGTAAGAGAGAAACTTCTGTCAACTTCAACCTCTCCCTCTATTTCACACCATCAATCATAGGTTATATAGTCCATTGAGTTCTATTTCAACAATGTTTAGTGATGTAATTTGTTTGTCCCCAAAATTATGACCATACTCTACAAAGATACAAGTCATGTCTTCTCTGAATTATGTCCATAATTTCTCTTTGGCTTGCTAAATCTGGGCTCTTCTAACTTAGGATATAATGGCTTCCCACTAAATAAAACTAAAAGTACAGTCTCAAGAACATTTAAATTCAGATCATATCCTTTCATTTCATGTAGAACCACCCTCATTTTCAAATCTTGGGTTTAAGCTATGACAGATACTTCATTGTTCCCTGATGAAGCCATTCACACTCAGGGTTCCATGCACTTGCTCTGTGGAAAGCTGCCTCCTGTCCTCCTTTGTCTCATTGATGAACTTACATCCACCCTTCGAACTCAGTTCTAATTTGGCATCATGGACCACCTCAAGCCCCAAGGTAGAATTCATGGCTTTCTCTTCTCTATTTCTGTGTTTGTAATTTGTAAATCATAATTGATAAAGCACAAGTATGTTGCTAAGCTGTTTGTGAGGCGGGTTACATCTCACAGTGTGAATTCCTTGAGACTAGCATCCATTCATTTGTTTTAGTGTCCAATGTATAACAAGAACATGTTATTTACTCAATCCGCAGCCCCCAAATGAACAAGTTATGGTGCTCTGATGCAAGATATTTGGGATGCAATGGTGAACAAGTCACATTCCTTGCTTTTAAGGAACTTCCAGTCCAGTGACTCAGTGGTCAATAACTGCATATTGAATCATTTAACTAGCATTTACTTATGTTGTATTTACACAATAGCCTATGGGGTAACTTAAATGATGCCAAACAGTGTATCGCAACTCAGTCTTCATTTGTGAGTACAATGGGTTCTGGTCTGGTGAAGTGGCTACTCATTTTGTTCTATTGATTACAGCCTAATTGGGTCTCTAATGGTGCTTGAAAACTTCTCCTACATCATATGCAGTTGAGATGAGGGCATCCCACTTCTGGGGGTCTCTAGGAAGCTGATGTACCCCACCCAGTGCCCCTTTCTTAATTCCCGTCAGGCCTTAAAATCATTATCAGTCTATTGGAAGAGCATAAAGAAGAGTCTCATCCATGGGAGCGCCTATGATATCACTGAGCTCTGAAGTCTGAGGTTGTCAAAGAAGGTGCCCCTTGGGAAGCTCTTTCCTTCATGAAAGGATCATATTTTCATTGTTTCACAAACCCTATTTGACAATGACTCTAAGCATCCCTTTTAGCCTTCCTTGCTGAATTGACAAATAGGATTTTCATTACAGGGGATGCTATTTTTCCCAAACCAGGTCAATTCCAGCTGTTAGCACTAATAAGAGACATCTTCACTTGAGAGTGGGTCCTCAAAACAATGCTTCATTATTGTAGAACAGTATTGTACAGGCAACATTCAGTACCCACGGAAACTAATTCTCTCCTCCCCAAGAATACATCTCTTATGCTACAGCTGCATTCCTGAAAATTTTAAGGCACGTTTAAAAATCAACACATACTCTGAAAGCATAAAGAGTACAGACACCGTAAGATACTCATTTTCAAGTCCCGTAAAGCAGCCACATATTTACTTCGGTAATTTAAAGTTTCTTCGCTTGGGGATTATATATTCCTACACTCACATTCTACTTATTTCTACAAATGGTAACCCTGCACACTGCATCAGAAAGGACAAGAAGTACCGAATATGCATTTTGTCCTTAAAAGGAAAGGCTGTTGTTTGGCACAGGATGAATAAACCGTAACCTCTAGAGGCCGGAATTCAGTTCACATTCAATCGCTTTGATTAAAAACTAAACCTAGCAAATTAAGTTCCCCATTCCAGGTGACCCCTTGAAGCATTATTAGGAAAAAGGGTGGGAGAGGAAAAAGAATGACACTGAAATTCACTTAATTATTAGGATTTGAATAACTAGTCAGATTCAATTGCAAGACTATAAAGTTTTAAATTAGCCAACGGTACAGGAGTATGAAAAGAGCCTTTGAATATTAGAAAGACATTTTTCTATTCAAAAGAACAGATTAGAAGATGTTGACAGCTTGCCTATTTTGCACAAAAAATGCTTGTGATAAGAATATGTTGATAAAAAGATAAAGATGATGGTGATAACAATGAGAGGAAGAAATCACAGGGAGAACATTTCTGAGAACTTGGGGGAGTCAATCCTTCCTCCCTGTCTTTTTATAGATTAATATCCTCACTGTCTGGGGCAAGTCAGCACAGCCCAATTTTACTGTTACAAAATATGCAATCAAATATGTATTCAGATACTAGAGGAAAACAGGAAATACAAAATGGCATTATTAATATGCAACACAAACTGTCCAAAGGATGAAATCTTGAAAGCAGAGCAAGATTTGCTTTGATGAAGCCATCCTCCTTTGTCATGAGATTATTACCTTCAGCTTTGCATCTGACAGCAGGACTCCATCTCAGGTACAAACAGTTAAACTGTTTCACCTTTATATGCTGGGAATGGATTATGGGCTTTCAAGAAGTGAGTATTAAAAAGGAATCTTATCTCCGCTTCTCTGTGAGATATCATAGTTTGTTAAGACAGGAGAAGCTGAAGATAACAGGGTGATGCCTGCCTCTCTTGCTGTGCCAAATGAGGATAATTAGGTCTCCCAGCTGCAGGCTTGCTCTGGAATGGAGAACACTGCTTATATATGGCTTAGTACTGATGACTTGGTGGGTGTCTTATTGTCCATAATTATCTTTAAAGTTAGACATTGGTAAAGAAGTGATTTTGCTATTAATGTATCATTATATACCAAAGACTCTGATAGAAGATAATTCATTCTACCGTGTATACCTCACCCACACACACACACACAGACACACACACATACACATTGTCAATTAATATATGTGTGCATGTGAGTAGTTTGTGAAACTCACATGCACACATACATTAATTGACAGAGCAATGTACTGGGGAAATAAATACAACCCCTTAAGATGAGAAAATATGTTATTTTCTCTCCTGGAACCGTTAGTATTTCATGACAAAGTAATTCAGTTATTTGACAAAATGTCTATGGTGACAGAATGGGGAACAAAAAGACCTTAATTTGGGCATCTTCAACCAAGGGCATTGAAGTGAACCTTAACTTCTAAGAAATTGATGTCTCCTATAAACCACATCAAAAATGACTGTTGCTATTTGTAGAGACAGGAGATGAGAGGTTACCAGGGACTGGGGCAAGTTGGGGATGGGAGTTATTGCTTAATGGGTACAGAGTTTTCTGTTTGGGGTGATGAAAGAGCTTTAGAAACAGTGGTGATGTTTGCATAACAGTGTGAATGTCATTAACGTCACTGAATTGTAGACTTAAAAGGTTACTTTTATAAAAATTTTATAATATTTTTTAAAATGTTGCTACAACCAGTCATAATGGAAGTAGACTCTTATCCACATGAGAATAATGATGGTTGAGCTGTGGATGCATCCACTATTAGATGTTTCCTTTCATTGGACCCACTGGGATGTAAATATTTTACTACCAAAATGGGACAAAGAAAACCTCACAGGAACAGCTTCATGACCATGTGTGCTCTAGACCATAGGGTAAAGTAAGTCGCCTTTATCACAGGCACCCCTCTCTCAGGCTGCATCGTCAGGGTAGCGATTCTCCTGCAAATTGTTGTACAGCACGCTGTGTCCTTATTGGTGAACTCTGACTTTATCTGGCATAGGTATTCTTTTCCTTCAGCTAGGTGATCCAGGACAACTGTTTGCTTAGGGCATGACCATTGAGAAAATAGAGCTGATCACTCAATCTTCAGGGATGGTCTGAGAACCAGAGTTTCTGTATTTAAATCAGTTGGCACGTGATATCAAAATATGTTCTACTTTCCAGATGACATTCTGAAGCTTCAGAAGGCATGGTGGCTCCGCAAGGATGGAAAGAAAAGAGGTAATTCTAACATCACTACCCCCGAGATTTCCCTGTGAGGGAGGCTTCAGAAGAAGCATCCATTGCTGGGATTTCTCTCTGATGAGCTCAGCTTGCAAAAGAAGCTGGTCTAAGCTGATTTTTGCACATGGGGAGATGGAACCTATGTGCCACCTCTTCCATTTTCTTTTCCCACTGTGCTTTATATATCGAGGAAGAATTTACATGCACTCAAGTACAACCTTCACTGTTTTGTGCATTATGTCTTTTTACATTTGTAAGTAGTCACATAACACCACTAGATACCACAAACAGAACATTTTGCTGCCCCAGTTCCTGCTCCCCTACCCTTCCCCCGAGCTGACCTCTGCTGTGACATCCCACACCACGGCTGGGTTTGGCTATTCTTGAATTCTGCGTCAGTGGAATCATGTAGTACATAACTCTTGTGTCCATCTTCTTGTCCTCCACATAATGATTTTGAGATTCAGCCATGTTGAGCTCTCTCTGCAGTTTGTTTCTCATATGACTGACTGGTATTTCATTGCATGAAGAGACCAAAATGTGCTGATAAATTCTCTTATTAAATGAACATTTGGGTCTTTTCCACTTTCAAGGTATTGTGAATAATGCGATTGTGAAATTTTTGCATAAGTTTATTTGTAGATGTGAACATTCTTTTCTTTTGAATGTGTACCTACAAGTAGGATTTCTGGATCACATGGAAATTTTATTAGAAACTAACAGTTTTCCAAAGTGATTGTACCACTGCACATTCCAAGTTGCAATGAATGAGGGTAGACTTAATCTATATTACTTATTACCTGGAATACCATATCTTAAAGTAATTTTACTTTTAATATTACAATAACAAAGTATGGAAAATAAAACATCACAGAATTGGTTCAGGAATCCTTCTTTCTTTAGAAAATATCTCAAGTTCTTAGGAACCACACAGTTTTAGGTGCCAAGGTTAAGTGAAGAAAGAAAGAAAACAGAACAAGTTTCCAGGTATTGCAGGGATTGCATTGCAGAGGTAGAATCAGGTCAATAAAAAAATTAATAACAATATAATTTCTGCTAAGTGTTATAAAAATAAAGCATATTACAAGGATGAAAATAATTGCTGAGAGAGCAGAATAAAGGCTATTTAGTGTGTGTGATGGATGCTTTTGTAGGAGGTAATAATGAAGCTGCCCCTTAGACCTGAAGACACAGGCATTTTTCTTATTCTCTTGAGGCAGAGACTTGTGAAAGGCCTGGTTGGATTTATACACCATCCCTGAACTACTGGCTGTGACCGGTGTGATGGGCTCCAGGAACGGCTAGCTCATGCAGTGAAATGGGACTTCAGGACATTTTAGCCTGTGAAGGGCATAAACTTCAGCTGTTGTATGTGAATATTTGAATACTTACTTAGGACAGAGTTAGGAGTAACCAGCCAAGCAGATAGTTCTGATTCCCTATGCATTTACTGATTATCCCAAAATCTAATGTTGTGTAGCTTTCTTTCAAAAATGAACATAGAATCAATGCAATTAATCCCACTGACAATGATTATAGCTCACTTTGTGCAAACCATTTCTGGTAACGTTACAGGTAATAATTCAATTAATTTGATCCATTATGTATAATGGTTTTACCTTGTGGGTCATCTGGGGAATAGAAAACGATCTTTCGATTTAAGATACATCTCTATTATTCATGAAACCTATGGTCCTGGAAAGGGACGATCAATTCATGTAATTGATTTGATAGCCTTGTTGTGAGTAGAAGTGTTGAACGTTATTTGACAGGAGGATATGAGAATTAAGTGATTCTATTCAGGATAGATTGAGATTCTACTTTCTCTGTTGCTTGTTCCTGTTTTTGTCATCATAATGGAGTCAGGATCATTCATTTCCAATAAAGAAATGTCATGTAGGAATGATGACTTATAGCAGTTTTCTTAGATGGTTTTCTTTATTGGTTTTTATTTTCCTTGGAAAATTGGCATCCTCTTGCCATCTCTAGTCTCATCTGCCACCATGATAAAAGACTGGACCGGGAAGTACAGAGAATGCTTTATTGGAATTCAACACACCTGCTAATTCATGGGAGAAGAAGACACATAAAGGTTTGGGTTAGGCTTCTTGAGATGGATACAGCTTTTAATTCATGGAGAGGACGCGAAAGCAGGGTATGTCTAGGGAATGCCTGCCGCTTCTGGCTGAGCTGTGCAGGGTGTGCATGCAAAGGGTCAAAGACTTCCATCCTCCCTCATGTGCACGTACCTCTCTGAGCAAAACTCTGGCTTATCTTTTACTACAGGTGTGATAACGCTCTTCTTTCACGACGTGTCTCCCTGAGAGCAAGGGTGGCGTTCGGTTGGTCTTTTTACATCCTCAGCTCATAGTAGCCAGGCACACAATGAGCACACCACACATATTTTTACACTGAATGAATGAAAGCAAAAACTGCCCATGAGAGGATAATAAAAGGCTCATCTGAGGAATTAGATTTGAGTCTGGGGGCAAGCCCTCCCCCAAATCCTCCTCTTCTTATCCTGCTTTATTCTGTCACTGCCTACAACAGAACCTCCTCATTCTCTTTGGGGCCACCAGCCCAGGACCCAGCCTACTCACCCTCAGCAAATGAAAAAAGCCCTGCTTATGGGAACAACAGAAGACATCAATTGGAATGACTTTATCTTGCCTCTAAATTTACCAGCATCTGCATACTTTACTTTTATTCTCTTTTTATAAGCATGCTTTTTCCCATGAAACCCAAACTGTTACCTTCTCAGCATCCCCTCTGTCTCTCCTGCATTGCTCAAATCTCCTCTCTACTGACTTTTTAAAAAAAATTTTGAGACAGAGTTTCACTCTGTCACCCAGGCTGCAGTGCAGTGGAGTGATCACAGACTCACCACAGCCTCAAATTCCTGGCTCAAGCAATCCTCCCATTTCAGCCTTTTCTGTACCTGGGAGTATAGGAGTGAGCCATGAGACCTGGCTAAATTTTTAAAACAATTTTTGTAGAGACAGGGTCTTGCTATATTTCCCAGGCTAGTCTCGAATTCCTGGCCTCACACAATACTCCCACTTTTAGCTTCCCAAAACAGTGGGATTATAGGTGTGCGCCGCCGCACCCAGCCTCTGCTGGCTTCTGGTCATGAGCTTTTAAATATGACGGTGTCTTTTGTATCTTAAACAAAAGTTCCCTGCCTCTCTTCCAATTAAAAGCCATCTTTCCTCTTCCCTTCTTTAAAAGCTATTTATAGTCACTGTTTCTGTTTTCATTTCCCCTGGTGCTCCATAACCCATCGTAGGCCTATTTATGCAGCTACTGCTTAATCGAAGCTTTATTCTTGCTATAGCCATTGGGCATGGTGTCATCCATATTGTACTTGGCAGCTGAAGGGTGCTGGATACAGCTGAACCCCATTCAACCTGGCTTCCAGGAAGGCCCCTCTCCCAATTTTCCTTTCTGCCCATGTTCTCTGTGCATCCCCTAATTTCAAGCTGGTCTGTGTGTTCTCCTGCACCGAAGCAGATGTGGGGGCTGGAAATATCTGCATTTCAAACAAGGTCCCAGGAGATTCTTATACTCTGATCCCTCAGAATCACGTTTGCAAGTTCTCATATTTCTAGGAGATCTGCCCATGCCTTCAATGTATGGTTTATGAAAGATTTTGGCAATCCACAACCCATTGGCGAGATCTGGACCACCGCCTGTTTCTGTGTTAAATTTTTTTGGAACACCACCACCTTCCGCCCACGCACTGAAGTATTTCTGTGGCTGCTTTCAGGGCGCCATGGCAGAGTTGAGTAGTAGCTGCAACAGAGACTGTACAGCCCACAAAGCCTGAAAGATTTTCTATCAGGCCCTTTGAAGGAAAAGTTCCTGGCCCCGGTTTAGAATTCTCCCAGCTGCTTCTGGACATCAATAGCCTTCTTCACATGTGTCTCTCTGCTCTGCTTCAGACCCGGACAACCAACAGCTCATTGGAATCTCATGTGAACATGACACAGACTCTTCAAACCCAACATTCAGTTGAATTTACCATCTTCTTCCCAACTTGCCCCTCCTCCGGGTTTTATAACTCAGGAGAAAGTATCCCCACCCACTCCAGGGTCAATTCCTAATATATCCTTTCTCTCAGTCCTCCGTTCTAAAGGCACAGAGTCCTAATCATTCTGAATCACCTGCTTTGCAGAGCGCTGATCCAGGCCATCGGTCTGGCATTCCTGAGGAAATGCTCCTCACTTGTTGCCCCCATTTTTACCCACTATCCTCAGAGCAGCACGAGACTTCTCTTTAAATGGTGATCTTAACCATGTTCTCTTCTGCCTGAAACAGAAACCTTTCAATGGCTTCCCTTTGCCGTAAGGAGAAAAAACCCTAGTTCCTAGACATGACCTACAATGTCCTCAGGATCCACCCTCCAGCTTTCTGCTTATGATGTTCTGCTCCATATCCAGTCCACAATTATTAAGCCCCAGAATTAAAAGTGTGGCTACCATTCCCAGAAAACACTGTGTGCATGCTTGCCTCTGGGTTTTTGCAGGTGCTGTTTCTTCTGCCTGGAGTACTTTTCCAGCCTGACCCCTTCCACGATGTAACTCTCCTTGTTTCTCACTCTCAGGCTAGATGGGGTTCCACACCATAATGAGGGTCCCTTAATATCATTCATTCTCCAAGGCATGCGTCATGTGTTGTT
The DNA here is from genome assembly GCA_036589455.1 of Ateles fusciceps. Lineage (NCBI taxonomy): Eukaryota > Metazoa > Chordata > Mammalia > Primates > Atelidae > Ateles > Ateles fusciceps. The sequence goes on from JAZHEH010001445.1 coordinate 41,035, forward strand.
GGGTATTGCCTATGTCTATTCTTAAAAGGAAGGTTCATTGAAAATCTGAATTCAAGCTTCTTTGCTGATCATAGCACTGGCTGGATATATGGAAGGATATGATAAATATGCCTTAAAAATATAGATTATTTCATGAATACATAATGCAGACCTTTGGTATTTTAAAATTTATTTTCCTTAGAAAGAGAGCTTGGAGGAAATCAATTAGGTAGCTGTGACAGTAGCCCAAGGCAGAGCTCAAAGCCTGATTTTATGGAATAATAGAAAGGAAGAGTGAATCAGAGTAAAGGCTGTATCAGCCCACTCAACGTAAAATTATTTTAAGGTAATGTATATTTAAGACAACATATGGTATTAAACAGTTATACTTTACTTAAATAATTGCTTCCATATGCTTCGAAAAATCACCTGATTGTAGACCAAATTGTAGAAGGAAATTTTAAAAACACACTAATTTTCTATTTAGAAAATTTTATTTAAAAATTGCAAAATGCAGAAATTTGGCAACTTCAGTTTTTATAATGTGAAATTAAAATCATAGAATACATGTAACTAGTAACTAAACTATGTAATCTTGTATTTTACATATAATACTTACTGGGTATACCATGTAAAAACAAAAAATATATATAAAATAATAAAAACATTCTCTAAATTATAAATGTTTGTTCAGTGCCATAGAGTGATAATACAGTTTTTCAGTTGTCTTGCACTAAAGTAAAAGAACAGAGGCCAATTTAATACATAAGTAATGGCTATGCACCAACAGAAGGCTAATGATGTCATTATGTAATGTGCAAATGAAGACTTTGCAGCAATTTTAATAGGACAAGCCAGACTAGGCTTCAGTCATGTTAGCAGATGGAGTGATATGGGCATGCCGACCTGGCAGCACCCTGCGCTTGTCTCCTTCCAGTCAGCAGAAGTTCTGCTGGATCCGATCCTTACTCAAGCAAGCCTTCATTGGCAGAAAGTGTAGTCATTTCAAAAGCACATGGAAAAACACTCTTTAAATTAAGATTTTTGATTTGTTAATTAATCTCATGGTGACCTCTTACATTGATTATGCCTTCAAATACTACATTGATGGTTGAGTGCATTCATTCTTCAGAAAGGAAATTTAATCATGGCAAGACCACAGTTCAAATGATGGTTCATGATACTCAAAGTCAAGTCAATGGCCAGTTAAACTTTAATCACAAAAAGTCATCTCTCATTCCCAACCCAACTGTGGCAACTTCATCACTTGAAATTAATGTTGTCAAACTTTATTTAATTTTATGGGTTATGCACCCTCTAAATACACAAAATTGTTTTAAGTTTTACTCTAACACACTATTATAAACTCATTAATAAAATAAAAAAATCCTTTATAATTTGGTCTATGATTAATTTGGATGTTTACTTTTGTGGCTTATATACGTTAGAAACATATGGCACAAACATAAAATATATCTACCTAGTTATATATTTATACATATTTAAATATAGTGCTGTTAAAAGATAATTTTCAGAAAGGGGTAAATCATGACTCTCACATGTATGTAAAAGTTCATGACTCTATTTGAGTCATTAATCAATGAGGGAATGTTAGAACTCATTCACCGATAAAGTCAAAACAGCACAAATATATCTGGAACAAAAGAATTGAATCACAAAATGGCAGCACAGCTGGCTGTTCCAAAAGTGGGAGAGGGAAGTCAATGGAACCTGTCTGGCCAAGACCCAGTTTGCACACACCCTGTACCTTCAGTTTACAGAGAGATGCAAAGGCTCGGGCTGGATCCCACTGCATGGAAAGGGGTGCTTTGCGGCAATGCTTAGGTGTTCACCTAAACAAAATTTTCTCTACAATAAAAATGATTGAATGCTAACCTGAAGTTCAATGAGGAAACTTTTTTACAACTTCAAATGATGATCCATACATTACTCAAGTATGAATAATTTAATGCTGAGCACCTGAAAAGACTGCTCAAATATGAATATTTCTGAGATGGGTTATTTCTGATAAGACATATAATTTTTTAAAATTGTACTTTGGGCTCTGGGTACATGTGCACCCCTTCTATATCCTGCAGGAAAATTGCATAGGCACAGACCATGGCTTTGCTGTCTCATCCCCCACTCCGCGTTGCTGCATCAGCATCTCTCCCGTGCTACCCCTCCCCACCTCCTGTCCCCGCCGTCCCTCCCCACCTCCCCTCCACACCCCAACTAGCCCAGTGAGTGTTGTTCCCTTCCCTGTGCCCAGTGTTCTCATCGTTCATCACTCTGCCTACTTGAGCCAAAACGTGGTCTTTGGCTTCTGTTCTGTGTCAGTTTGCTGAGAATGATGGTTTCTCGGTTTCATCCATGTCTCTACAAGGATATGAACTTGTCCGTGTCCTCATGGCTGTACTTCTATGGTGCATGTGCCCACATTTTCTTTGTCCAAGTCTATCATTGATGGACATTTGGGCTGGTTCCAGGTCTTCCGATCATAAACAGCACTGCAAGGGCAACATACGTGTGCGTGTCTTTGTAATAGAAAGATTTATAATCCTTTGGGCAGATAGCCAGTAATGGGATTGCTGGGTCGTATATTGTATTTCTATTTCTAGACCCTTGAGGAATCGCCACACTGCTTCCATAGTGGTTAACTAATTTACACTTCCACCAACAGTGTAAAGTGTTCCTTTCTTGATACCTCTCAGCATTGTTTTCCGGATTTTTAATGGTTGCCATTCTCAGTGGCGTGAGATGGTATTTACGTGGTTTTGATTTGCAAAGACATATTATGTATTTATTGAATCATTATTTTTTTCTGAAATGGGGGTCTGGCTCTGTCACCCAGGCTGTAGTTCAGTGAGATCACTACTCCACCTCAGCCTCCAACTCCTGGGCTCAGTGATAGCCTCCCAAGTAGCTGGGACCACAGATGTCACACCATGCCCAGCTATTCTAAAATAGTATATTGAGGTTACACATTCATATATGTAGATATGTATACATATGCACATGTACATGATTATGGACAGGGACAGCTCCCGCCTGGAGGGGTAAGATGAAAGAAAGCAACCAGCCTGAGAAGCTGGGGGTTGAAAGGAAAATGCCTTTCTAACCATCAGCAGAAGAGGCACACAGAACTGAGAGGTTTAAATTTCATGGCAGCCGGGCCAGCAAGTGATCAGAGAGATTTGCATCACATACCTAAAATGCAATAAATATAGGTGTCAATATTGATTATCTTTCATCTGAAGAATTCAGGAGTCATATTTTCCAGTAGCAGGTGCTGAGAACTTTTATCTCTGCACTCTGTTGGGTGAGCAAGTCACTGGACCAAGTCATAGTACCTATAGAAATGCAATAGTCTCTGCTTAAACTTTCTGGTAATGAGGTGGGATGGAGAGTCTATTGTTATACATTTTAAGCTACATAATGTAAATAATATTATTTTTGGTCCTGTAAAATCCTTTGAACGATTTTCAATGTAAATGAAAATGACTCTTCTAAAAGATTGAGAAATTGTTGAAAGGCAGGATTTTCTTACTTTTTGGCCTTTGCCCAATTCATCTAAAAATCACAGCTTGTCTTCTGAAATAGCCAGTGCCATTTGAAATACCTGGTTGGAATGGTGTTCGATTGTAATGAGCTTAAATGGTTAAAAAGTGAATTTAAGCAGGTTTAAGTAGATGGAGGCTTTCTGTAAGTGTTGTAGTCATCTGCTCAAAGTCTTTCATTTAGGAGGTAATAGCTGACTCACTCATATAACTAATATGCTTCATGTAAAATAATGTATGCTATTTCCGAATTTGAGTTATTTAAAAATGCTTTGTGTTTCTAGTGAATAGTTGGTAAAGCCAGGTATGTGGAAATTTACAATCCAGTTTTCCTTGTAGGAATCACTCCTGCCCCTATCAAACAGACATTTCTTCTTCCATTTTCTTTGGTTGTTATGGAGTCATAGAATGGCCTTTAAACTAAATATGCTGCCCCATGGAGCACCATCCACCACATCAATATCTGAAGAAAAAAGGATATAGCTCATTAAAACAGTGGGTATTTTCTGTAAATAGAAATAAGGACAGTATTTCCAAAAGATTATTAGATTTTTAGAACTTTATTACACTCCGGTGACCCAACAAGGAGCTACATTTTATGCCAATTATTTAATGAAAAGGGTCATAAAAGAATGTTCAATTGTCTGGAAATGTCCAATCTCCCTCCAGAAAATTAGTATTTTGTTGTTGTTAAATGAAGTGAAAGTTAGAGAATAACTTGCTGAGGGGCTTCACTGAGAAAGCCAGTAAGGCATTTCTCATTACATATTAGAGCCGATTCCAACAACTGTTAGCAGGCGCCCCATAAATGCCAGATATAGAGTAGTCCGAAACTGTTTATTTGTAGCATTACTTCTGTGCATTCTTTGAATATTGCAGAAATCCTCTCTACGGCCATTGACAGGTGTGTCTACCTGTGTGTTTAGGAAAAAGTGACAGTATTTCTCCCCATCACAAGATCAAAAACCTCTTTCCAAAGTCAACCTGCACAAACACTGGCTGTTTCACTGTTGTGTGAATTGGCTTTCACCACCTGCTGTACTGGCTCCACTCTGGGGCTTTGGAGGCCTTTAGCTCATACAAGACCCACTGTGGTTTGTGGTTAGCAGAATAATAGCTCCAAATATGTCCAGGTCCTAATTCCTGGAACCCAGGAATACAGTAGGTTACATCACCAAAGGCGCTTTTGCAGCATGAATCAAATTAAGGATCTTGAGATGAGGGATTATCCTGGATTGTTGGATGGGCCCAAATTAATTATGTGAGTCCATAAAAAGCAGAGAACCTTTCCTAGCTGGGGTCACAAAGATGCAGCAGAAGAGAGTCACAGACATGAAAGATGAAAAGGACACACCTTACTGTTGCTGGCTTTGAAGATGGAAGGGACCATGGGCCAGGGAATGAGGGTGACCTCTAGAACCAGAAAATCACCAGGTCTGGTAATGAGTAAGGAAATGGAGACCTCAAGACCTCATTCGAAAGAACTGAATTCTGCCACCCACTTGCACAAGCCTGAAAGTGAATTCTTCTCCTGAGCCTTCAGAGAAGAGCTTAGCTCAGCCAATACCTTGATTTTACTGAGATCCACGTCAACTCCTCTCCTACAGAACTGTGAGAAATATATGTGAGATAATACATGTGTAATGTATAAGTGCAAGATTCTTATGGTAATTATTTATAACAGCAATAGGCCACTGTTACAGAATTCTCAGCACTGGCTTTTAACATCCCCTGCACCCCATTAATTCTGAGAGCAACATTCTTCATAAATCATAGCAAAAGTCTAGTAATTGAAGATTTTTTTTAATTTTTTTATTTTTTTAATCTGCATTTTAGGTTTTGGGGTACATGTGAAGAACATGCAAGATTGTTGCATAGGTACACACACAGTAGTGTGATTTGCTGCCTTCTCTCCCCAACACCTGTATCTGGCATTTCTCCCCATGCTCTCTCCCAACTCCCCACCCCCGCTGTCCCCTCCCCCATCCCCCCCCCACCGACAGAAGATTTTTAGGGAAAAATAAATACCATTCCCTTAAATTAAAGGTAAACATTCCTTCTGTTTTTTTTTTTAATAATAAAATGTAGACAGAAAAAGATAAAGCCTTTATCTTTGTGTTAAGAACATACGGTATTTATTAGTGGCTAAACGTAGGGATATTCATATGGGTGGCCCAGTTTATATCAAAACATCTGTGTTCCTAGTTCTTTTAAAGATACGTTTCACATCTATTCACATCTGTGCTCCCCAAAACTTCCCCTTTCTGAAATGCAGACATAATTAGAAGGTAGTTAATATTTGCCTCCTTCCCTCTGCGTGCATAGCGTTACATGTTCAGAGCTCAATAAGGTTTACTACTGCTGAGTTGATTCCATAGTACATTCCTTACACATAGGAAGACGCCTGTGACTAAGACAGAGTTAACACATTCTAAACAGAATTTCAAGATTATTAAAGGAATGGCCCTCTGGTGATTAGCAATAATTCTCAACATTATAACTTGTAACCATGTCAGACTAGCACAAGAGCTGTTATATGCATTACAAACGCATTGGTCGTGGTCTCCAGCATAGAAATGAAATAGACAATTTGTCTAGTCATTCTAGCAAGAGTTGCTGGAATAATTTCTTCCTCTAAGTCAAACCTTCTACAACTGGGAGTTCTGAAGTGTCAACTCTTACCATAAGCTGGTATGATTGATTATAATGTGTGTGTGTGTGTGTGTGTGTGTGTGCGCGCGCACGCACAGATCGCGCAGGTATGCTTGCATCTGTGTGATTATTTAATGTGTATGCCTTGTATGCCTTGCAAGAATCTACAAAAGTTGCATGTGGTGGAAATGCTGAAGAAAATGGAGGAAGGGCTTTACCCTTCTCTGCCAGCAAAATTTTAACTGAGTTAGGTTTAGACTTTGCAATATGGTTTCAAGCAGACATTCTCACAGGGCCCCTGCTGATAATGTAAGTTCAGATGCTGCTTCAGTATGACCTTTTTTTCTTCAAGAGATGAGAGAGGAGAGATATCTTTCTGTTGGTTTCAGCTTTGTCTTCATCTAAAGCCACCTTATTCACATTTAATAGTGGTAATCTGGGTTGTTTAGAGAGTGTGGAACAGTGCAGATGGTAGAATTTCAGAAAGTTTTGTGCTCTCACTGCTTATGAGTATAGTTAGATTTTCCTAGAGAAGCATCAGGTGGCTTATTTTTGGGATATTGCTTTCAAGAATTCGCTTTTTCTCTTTCTTTCTTTTCTTTTTTTTTTTTTTTTTGAGGTGGAGTTTCGCTTTTACTGCCCAGGCTGGACTGCAATGACATCACGTCAGCTCACTGCAACCTCCGCCTCCCAGGTTCAAGCGAGGAATCTCCGTCTTTTTTTCTCTACTTTTTACGTTGTCCTAGCTTTAAAGAGACCAGCCTCATTACAACATGTGCTCTCTTACCCTGTCTTCTATACCTTTAAGATTAAGATACCTGAAGATAAATATCTAAAATTTTAGCTCAGTGCTATGTGTAGTATCTGCTGCTGCCATGGTTTCAGATTTTGTTTAACATAGAACCATCTATATGGCCCACTCTATACCATCTATATGCCAGCTCTAAAGTTAATGGGAGAGTTAGCAAAGGGTAGATTGGACTATTCAGAAGGACTGTGGTAGTTCACACATTGGACATCCACAACTCTAACTATTTATAGAAAGCTTTTTCTTTGTGGTTGTGCCTGATGAGCAAGATGCCCAGTGTTTATACAAGCTTTCAAGCACCTATAAAAATGTTTACATCCTAACAAAGTATTGCCTCCAAAATACAAAGGAAACTATAAAATTTAAACGAATAATAATCTCAAAATCAAAATAAACATAATCTTTGTGCAAGTGGTATTTTATTTTTTAAAAGTTATGTGCTATGTGGATACATCCAAGTTCAGATTCCCAGAAGCTAGCCTTGACATTAGAACTGGTATGCAATTTACTTTATAAAGAGGTATGCTGGCCTGCCCATTGGCTCACTCCTGTAATCCCTAGGACCCTTTCGAGGCCGAGGTGGGCAGATCACTTGAGGTTAGGAGTTCAGATACCAGCCTGGCCAACGTGGTGAAATCTCGCCTCTACTAAAAATACAAAAATTAGCCAGGCGTGGTGCCGCATACCTGTAATCCTAGCTATGGGAGGCTGAGACAGGAGAATCACTTGAACCTGGGAGGCAGAGGTTGCAGTGAGCCAAGATCGTGCCACTGCACTCCAGCCTGTGCGACAGAGCAAGACTCTCTCTCAAAAAAAAAAAAAAAAAAAAAAAAAGTATGCAGACAATTCTAAGGCAGTGAGTGAAGCAGGTGAGGGAAACCAAGTAAGGTGGTGATTTCAGCATACAGTCCTGCAGAGGATGACTCTGCCGGTGGCTCTGGAGTGTGAGTTGGGCTACAGAGTCAGCCCCACTACAAAGCAAAGGAGCTGGACTCATCCATTCCTCTCAACTCGGTGCAGCTGTGAATCATTGGTCACATGTCCTCCCTGGGGTGGAGAGGAACTAAATTCCAAGGCACGGCAGTGTTTCTGGGGAAAAGCCACAAGCATCAGGTTTTCTAGCAGCCACATTGGCAAATAGGGAAACCTTTGGGGCTCCTGTGAGATAGCCACATTGTCTTCTAAATACTGCTTCCAGGAGGCTGAGGCAGGAGAATCCCTTGGACCCGGGAGGTAGAGGTTACAGTGATCTTAGACCGCGCCATTGCACTCCAGCCTGGGTGACAAGAGAAGAACTCGTCAAAAAAGTCTGCTCCTTACCGATGGTCATTCCTTGCACACATTAGGGCATGTTCCCAACCTATTACCCAGCCACTGGATAGACACAGCAGCACAGCTATTGCCCCAACTCCAGATCATTCCTGCCTGGTCTCTCGGAGCCGATTCCTTTGGAGTTCTGCTGTCTGCGTCTTCGCTGCCTCAAGCTTGGCTCTGTCCATTGGTAAATGGATGACTTCACCTCCTACTAATTCAAGTTGTTTTTCATCCATAAGGTGTAAATAAGAATAGTTGCCTTACAAGTTTATAAGAGGATTAAATTAGATAGTTCAGTAAAGTCATCTGCATATAGTAAATCTTCAGGGATGTTTTAATACCTCTGTCTTGTTGAAGATTTTAAGGGAACTAAAAATTGCATACCTGCCTTAAGGAGTTCTTTTTATTATCACTCGAAATAAGATACTGTTTCTTGGTCTAGCTGAGTCTCCTTGCCCTAAGTTAGTATTCTTTCTCCTCCTCCCTCCTTCTTCCTCTTCCTTCTCCTCCTCTTTCTTCTCCCTTTCCTCTTTCTCTACTCATTCCAATTCTTTCTCCTTATACTTTTTTCCTTCTTTTTTTCTAATTCTTCATCATCTTTGTCTTCTTGTAATTCTAATTTTTTTCTAAATTCTAATTTTTCTTCTTCAGTTTCTCTGCCTCCTATCTCCTGCTCCTTCCCTTTTTTCTGTAGATACATGCAAACAGTTTCCATAGCCTTTAAGAGAAATTTAGCTGCGTTGCAGCCTGTCTGGAATTCCTTAAGCATAGCTCAGTACGCATCTCCCACATGACTGCACTCGTCACACATAGCAGGCAACTGGGAAGTGTTGAGTCTGGAGGTGGAGTAAAGTGGTTGGATTGAGACCCTTGATTTGCCAAGCGCCAGCCTGTTTGACTCTTATGAACATTTCCTAATGTCAACCTCTCCATCTGTAACATTTTAACAATTATGCCAACCAACATTGCAGAGCTGTTGCAATGTAAGGAGATATCATATGGAAAATCGGCTGGCTTACCATACTCACATTGATTAATAAATAACGAATCATGGAAGGAATAACACTTGTGCCACCAGCATATAGGGGAACACCTGTTATATGCCAGGCAATTTGCTAAGTACTGCCTGTATCAAGAAGCTATCTTCTCTTGATGAGCCTTTTACATCTTTTATGAAGAAAATGTTTTTAGTGTAGCCTCAAAATTATCTGTATATTTGTTTCTACCAGAGAGCCAATGAGATAATCTCAAAGTTTTTGGATCTTAAACCAGAGCCACCAAAATATATATTCTCTTTCCTTTTTGTGGGACCTGAAACAGATTTGTGTCATTATGTCATTCTCACTCTTATCATGTTATGCACAAAATCAGCCTCTGACACACTCACTCTTTTCTTTACAGTTTATTTTAGAACACATCTAGACATCTTCTGATCCATAGACACCATCTTTGTCATATTTTTTCCTGCTTATGTTTTCAGAACAATTATTCTAGTACAACTCTATTTTCTTTTGCCATATTTTCTATACATTCAGAACTAATATCCTCACATTTCTCCTCCGCTTCTTTGGTGACCCTAGATCTTGTTCTCAACTGAAAAGTTGTCATGCCCTGTGTTTCTATTTTGAAATATGTACCTTGTTTTACTGGATCATATTTGTCAGAGAAAGTGTATCAGCACAAACATTTCAAAAATCTGCACTTATTATTCTGTAAAAACTCAGAGATAATTTTTCTGCTTCATTCTATCTGTTGATTACTCAAGCTCATTTATTGCCAAACATTATTTGAATGAGTTTCCTATTAGCTCTCTAAAGAATATTAACAATAATGATATGCAAAAGTCAATATTCTTTATTACTCAAACAAACTGAATTTCTCAACCCACTTGACAGTTTAAAATTGCCATTAGGAAGAATTTGACTTTCAAGGAGAATTCAATGGCATTTATTGTGGTGACTCATTATCAGCATAGAACCACGCATTTTTCTGTACAGTAGAGGAAATAATTTAATTAGTCTGTTATTGTAAATGTTCTTATTTTAATACATTAACTTGTGGCTACGGCTGATAGAAAAGAAATTAACACTCGCTCTTTTTGACTGTGGAATGAATTGGACTTTCCAGGGCAAGAAAATTAATTATAAATGCTCTCTATTTAAGATTGCCAGATTTTGTATGATAAATCTATGTAATTTACTAGATGTCAAGTATACAAATAGTCATGCATCGACATTTCAGCTTATTAATTCTAACATTCACCATTGTGTATGTACATATTCATCACATTTAATTGCTCAGTAGAGAGAGGAGGCAAAAATCATTGTTCTCCTCATTTCCTTGTGATTTTCAGGCAGTACATTTCAGAAGATGTTTAATGCTAATGCTTTAAATTTCTGATGACAGCCTCCTGTTGCATTTTGAGCTAAGACCAAAATAAATAAAATTCAGGTAAAGTAGGATAAGGCAACAGAAGGAGAGAACAAACCTTTACAAAATGCCAAGTTGGGGTGAATTTTGTCTTCAGCTCTCTCTAAGTCTCTCTCTGTTTCCCCTCCTCTCTCTACCCATTCTGGTATGTGTCCATGAGGTCCTCAGTGCCTTGATGGTGAATTCTAGGGTCTCAGGAGCTTCCAGCTTTCCTGAAATGTTCTCCTTCTCTCATTGATGAGTGTCCCTGTTCATTCTGTCAGCATGCATGAATACAATTGAATAGCATCGGAAGAATTCAGGGCCACTCCTCTGTGGCCACAGTTATAAGAGTCATGGCTAATAAAGTACAAAATCTTTTTAAAAATCCTACAATACCTTTAAATAAGTTTGGATTTTGTTGTTCCCATTGGGTGATGGTCAGCTTTACAAGTCAATGCAGTTAGGCTACAGTTTCCAGTTATCCAATCAAGCACCAATTTAGGTGTTGCTATTTCGTGTATAGCAAAAAGGTATTTTGTAGTTTTGATTAAAGTCTGTAGATCAGCTGACTGTGATTAAGTAAAGGGAGGTGATCCTGGACTATTTGCGTGGACCAGTATAATCACAGGGGTCCTCATCAGAGGGAGGCAAGTGGGTCAGAATCAGAAAGAGAAGATATAATGATGGAAGTAGAGGTTGAAGTGATGCCATTTGTGAAAATAAATTCATCAAATTGAAGCTGTTGTAACGTTAAATTATTTTGAGGCTTGAAGGAATGTGATTGTGAGATCTGAGTCACGCAGCCAGCAGCTGTAACCTTTGCTTCACCGACGATAAATTAACCCTCTTCCTAACTTGTTCTTGTTTTGTAAAATGTTGTGAAAGAGTAAATGGCACCAGAGAGAATACCCATTCACTCTTAATTATTGACCTTTTATTATAGATTAACTGCCTTCTTTTTCTTTCCGGCACCCAACTCAGACCAGATGGTGGAAAAGATCCAATGGCTATCAAGTTGCTTAAGATAAAATTTTTTGAATTAAAAAAAAATTTTTTTTTTAGAGACAGAGTCTCACTCTGTAGTGCAGGGCTATGATCATAGTCACTGCAACCTTGAACTCCTGGGCTCAAGTAAACCTACTTCAGCCTCTCGAGTAGCTGGGACTATACAGGCACACACCATCATGCCTGGCTTAATATGGACTGTTAATATACACCTTTCCTTAAAAGGAATAAGCTGTAACAAATCAAAATTTACTGCAGCTAATAACCCAGTCTTATGTGAAAGTGTTGTAATCATGGTAAACTCTTTCTATTTGTCTAAATGAGTGTGAAACCCTGAACTCTCCACCCTCCTGGCACTGACCCCATTCCTTTGGAGTTTGTATTTCCAAAGAGGACAAATTCAAACTTTGCTCTTGAATAAACTCGTTAAAATTGGATTCTGATCCCTTTGATTATTTTAGGTTAACACCTTTGATGGTGGAGGAGGAGCCACACTGGGCAAGGAACACAGGTAGTCCCTAGAGGCTGGAAAGGCATGGAAAAGCAGATTCTCACCTGGAGACTCCAGGAAGAACCAGCCCTGGTAACAGTTAGATTTCAGTGCATTGAGACCTATTTCAGACTTCTTTATTCCCCAGAATTGTAGAGTCATAAATTTGTGTTGTTTTCTGACCCACTGTGTGGTAATTTGTTACTGCAGCAATAGAAAACTCATATACCATAGGATACTTGTGAAAATTATGCAAGTATGTAAAATCTACTTATTTATTTAGATCTACAAACACTGCTTTAATGCCTATATGCATGGAAATCCGTCTTGCAATAACTCTGCTACATCTTTAGAGCCACAGTTCATAGGTTCACACCATCTTGATCAAAACAGACAAGTGTGGCCGGGTAACACACTTCACCATCAGTCCCTGCCTCACTTTCCCTTCTAGCCCTTGGTATAGTCTCATGATTCTTCTCCAGGAAGCCATGTTTGGGCTTGCAAGATGAAACCTATCAGCTTTCCCCATCAGACCTGTATTTTTTCCCCCCCCCCCTTTTGTTACCCAAGGCAGGCAGAATTTAGATGCACCCTAAGATTCCAAGCCCCTGGTATGTATACCCTATGTAATCCCCTCCCATTGAGGATAGGCAGAACCAGTAAATATGATGGATGCCACTTCAGTGACTCCATCCCTAACCAGCTTGAACTTAGTTAATCAAAAGGAAGATCATCTGGTGGGATTGATCAAGCTGAGCCCTTAAAAGTGACAAGAGGTAGCAGCAGAAGCTGTTCTACTTAACAAAGAAAGCAAACAGCTGTGTTGTGAACTGCCTATGGGGACCACCTGGCAAGAAACTTCAGGCAGCTATTAGCCAAACAAGGCCTTGGGAGATGACCAGCAGGAAAGCAGAAACCTCAAAAACATAGCTAGAGGGAAATGCATTCTGCCAACGACCTTGTGAGCTGAGAACAAAACTGTGAGCATGATTATGAGAAAGGGACACAGCCCAGCTCACACCTTGGTTTCAACCAGGTGAAAAGTGAACAGAGAGCCCAGATAACCCATTCCCAGATGCCTGATTCATGGAAACTGTGAGACAGCAATTGGTGTTGCTATAAGCCACTAACTGGGTGGTCATTTGTCATGCAGCAATAGCAAATAATACACCATCTAGCAAAAAGCATATACTTCAGTTTGCAATCACCAAATGAACAAAATTAATGTAAGCTATGTTATTAATGATTTATAACCATATACGTGCTACAGAATAAGAGAAATCTTTTTCTAAAATGAAAAGAAGTTGTAGTCTAGCAGAGTTTGTGGTTGAAAGAGATGCTTCCCTTTAAAGTAATCTTCCCTTCCAATCCCCTCCCACAATTCTTTCTTGCCCACTTGGAATGCTAGATCAGCTCAGGTAGCAAGGAGATATGCCAGGCTTTCTAGATTACTGCTGTTCATGTTGGCTTCCAAATTTTGTCATTTCCATGTCCTTGGGGGTCTTTCTCACTGACTGGACTTTGTACACAATGATGGCAAATGGAACGTTTGCCTTATTCTCCTGAATCGTAATCCTATTGCATATTTCCACAATGTTTTTTTTTTCTCCTCACTCCAACGAGTATACCAGATGGTAAATCCCCGGAAACATTTAGCAAGTTTTGCAAAAATTCTATGAGCAAAACCGTTTTGAAAGCTATATTTGAAGCAGAAAAAGTGGAGCAAAGAGATAGAGATAGATTCAGTGCTCAGGGCTGATGAAATAGTGTTAAATGAAGGACAAAGAAAGCTTTACAGTTCTCTATTATTATGTCTTGAATGTGTAGGTGAATAATCCTCAGAGTGGATATGGAGGAAAACATGAGTCAGAGGAAACTAAAGTCCACTAGGAGCGAGCGTAAAGGAGTATTAGATTGCTTCAAAGAAATTACACCTATGCTCTAGACTGAGTCTATCTCAGCGTATCAGGAAGATTTGAGGATGACGTCAGCATACACACACCCCTCAGGAAACCAGAGGGAGGCTGGGTATTGTGGCTCTCACTTGTAATCCCAACACTTTGAGAGGATGAGGCCAGAGGATTGCTTGAGCCCAAGAGTTCAATACCAGCCTGGGCAACATTGCAAGACTCCATGACTACAGAAAATACAAAAGAAAAAAAAAAAAAGAAAGAAAACCTAAGAGAGAGAGAAAGGGGTGAAACTCTAGACTCAGGCAAACACCCCAGTTTTCCAAAAGGGGATAAAGAAGGTTATCAAGAAACTGCCTACTTTTTTACATCACGCTAATTCCTGGTTACATTTTAAATAAATAATGGAAATGTACCATAATGTCCTTAATTACTATGCTACCAGAAGAAGATCCTAGTAGAACCATCCACATAGCCAAATCTGCATCCATTCATGCAGAAATTACTTTGATAGCATGCAAGTACTATAAATACTAATATAGCAATTATTATCAAAGGCAGGGACTATGATATGCACCTATTAGATGATGGTAAATAAAAGAGGATGCTTTGACATTTATCTGTCTCACAGAGCCTTCTAGTTAGAATATGTGTGCAAAAGTTGTGATCATTACTGTTACAGAAAAGCAAGCAGGGTAATTAGAAGATTCCAGATCGGAGATAAATTGCCTTGTCTGAGAACACTGTAGAAGGCTTCTTCAAGTGTTAGGAGGTCTTTCTTCTCTTTAAGATTCCTTAAAAGAACTGATTTCCAAATGAGAATTTAAAAATATATTTTTTCTTGGTGGCCAAGCCAGTGCTTAATAATCTCTAGAATTCATGCTTCTCTGGCGAAGCTACATTGGAGACATGGCCTAGGATGGTTGCCCAAGTGTGGCTCCCCAGCCCTCTCTCCCTGAGTTGAATATAAGTTGGACCATTGGCTACCACTAACCTGCAGAGCCCAACCAAGCAGGCTGCAGACACTGGAAGAAGGAGCTCTGGGGCTGACGGGGATGCTCCTCCAAGCCCAGCTCTGGGCACTTCTCTAGGAGGCCCTTCTGCTCCTCTTTCTGGGAAAAAGCAATAGAGGAGAACCTGGCCCTTATACAGAACCATGAAGAAAGAAAAAGAGAATGCAAAGAAAAGATAAACAGAGCAAGCCTGCCCTTGGCACATGTGGTCCCACGCTGCAGAAGGGCTCCCCCCTCCTCTCCCTTGTCCCATCTGTTGCACACTGCTCTATGTCTACATTCACTGGAGACTGCAGCTTTGCGAAGGCAATGAATGGGGCAGGGAGAATCCTACAGATCATGCACATCTAGTATGAACCTGCATCCCTGGTGTGGGCCTCATTGATGGAACTAAGGAGAGGGGTGTCAGAGACAAAAATAGGCCCTTCGCAGTGCAGGCTGGGGCCACGTTATTTCACTATTTCATCAATATATGTATAAAAGTTATCCAGAAAAACAGAACCAATAATAGATAGGTAGGTAGGTAGGTAGGTAGACAGATGATAGGTAGATAGATAGATAATAGGATAGATGGATAGATAAATGATAGATACATAGATGATAGATATAGATATATTGATTGAGTTTTAGAAATTAGCTCATCCAGTTTGAGGGGATGATAAGTTGGAAGTCTTCAGGGCAAGCTGGCAATCTGGACATTGAGCTAAGATTGGATGTTGCAGTCACGAGTTTGAACGTTAGAAACACAGCAGAATTTCCATGTTGCAGCAGAATTTTTTCTTTGGATGACCTCAGTCTTTGCTCTTAAGGCCTTCAACCAAATAAATAAGGTCTACCTACATAATGGAGGATGATTTGATTCACTTAAAGTTAAATGCTTTAAATGTAATCATGCCTAAAAAACACCTTCACAGCAACATCTAGAGTAGTATTTGGCCAAACAACTGGTCAAGCCCAGTTGACACATGAAACTAGTCATTGCAGTACAACTGAAGTCAGTCACAAGGGGTAGGACAGACCCTACCCTGAGAGATTTTCAGCAGATCCACACAAGATGATGGAGGAAATAGGGCCAGGGGAAGTACACATTCCCCTTTTCCAGCTACTCATCATAAAGTAATAGTTCAGCTGCTCGATCAGTATTTACTGAGGTCTAAGATGAGCCAGGCACTGTCCTGGGTGCTTCAGACACAGAAGTGAATGATCCAGAAAAGCCCCTTGCCTTCAGGGAGTTGACAGTCAAGACCAGGGATCAGTGAACTATAACCAGGAGCAGGTCTGGCCTGCTGCTTGGTTTTACAAATAAAATTTTATCTGGATAGAGCCATGCCCACTCATTTACATGTTGTGATTGCTCTTAGGCTACATCAGCAGAGTTGAATAATCACAACAGCAAAGCCTAAAATATTTCCTCTCTGGCCCTTTACAGATAAAGTTTGCCAATCCCTGGTGCAGGCCTTTGCATAGCAGGTCAGTGAAGCCTAAGGGACTCCCTCCTTTCATTCTGTTGACAAATACCAAAGGTGGATTAATTGCTTCTTCAGAAATAAAAAAAGAGAAAATGAACATAGAGCTTTTAAAATCTCAAGAAAGGACCTCTAGTAGCAAAAGTGTTTACTATAGAAACTAGAACAAAAAGTTTAAAAATTGCATCTCTTACTAGAATCAGAGAAGGAAGGCTCCTGGGACAAACAGGCAGAAACTCTCCAAGAAGAGAACAAGTAAAAATGGAAAACATAACAGAATGAGATACAAATACCAGCTGAGATGAAAACGTAAACTACAGAGGTACAGGCCATATCGTTTTCAAGCAAACAAAAATTACAAAAGCAGAATTAAAACCTGAACTGGATACCAAAAGATCCAAAGTGGCATATTGAAAAAGCTAAATCAATGAGATAGATAACGAGATACTCTAAGGATTCAGAGTAAAAGAACAAAGTACATGAGAACTACAGGAGAGGAACAGAGATTGGATGTAAAGAAATTGATTCTCTCTAGAAGCTACCAGAATAATTGAAAAAGAAGCAATTACAGCTTTTATTATGTAACTATTATGCCCTAGGTATTACAGTAAGCACTTTATATTCATTATCAATTTTCTTCATTGCAACAATCCTTTGAGACATAAACTAATTTATCCATTTTTTTAAGTAAAAAGTGTAAGGAGTATGGGAAGCCTGTAAATTACCCATAGTTAGCTACTCAACAGATAAACCAGAAATCAAATCCTGGGCTGACTAAACTTAACACCTGATATTCCATACCCCTAATGAAAGAAACAAACAATTAAAATTTTACTGAAGGCAAAACAATTTCCCAGCTTTGTAGATCAATATGACTGATGCTCATCGTGTATCAAGCAAAGTAATGATGACTGATTTAAGTGCACAAACATGTCACTTTTTTCGGCAAAACAAGGAAAGGTCCTCTACATTTAGGGATAATTACAGACATCTTAGAAGACAATAACATGGTGAACAAAACCCACAAATGCATTTTCAGGCTACACTAACAGGAATGAATTGTTTGGTTGAAAGAAAGGCAATGGTATTCTACACCTGTCAAGCCACATCTAGAATAAAGTCTGGTCTAGGAGCCATCTTTAAGGACTTTCATAAGTCTTCAAACTTAGAAGGCCAGTTGGACACATCTTTGGAAGTGTTCAAGGAAAGTGTGCAGGCAGATGCTGATCACAGCTCGAGAGGAGAAAACCATCCAGGCGATGGTGGAGGATAAGTGAGCAGGTGAGGGCTCAGGTGCCTTCCATTAAAGACATTTCAGGAACTGACTGCTCTAATTGATGTTTGACTTGGGCTATACATGCGCAAAGCAGGATTCAATCATTTTTTATTGTTGCATAAACAAGGTTCAAATGACTTCCTGGGCAATGAAAGCAAGCTCGTGCTTGACGTATTGGAGAAGTACTATTTCATTGTTTTTGTTTCATCACAGTTCTGTGGCTTATAGAATAGCTAGGCTATTGCAATCATTATTGTCACTTGGGTATTATTATTTTACAAACTAGCAGAAAAAAATGATCATAGTCTAAAGATAGCTGTCTAAAGCCACTCTGAATTGCCCCTTACAGGGTTTCTGGATGCGTATGACAGCTGAGTAAAAGCTTAACCCCAATAAAAATGAGCTCTTGCCGGGCACAGTGGCTCACATCTGTAATCCCAGCACTTTGGGAGGCGGAGGCGGGCAGATCACGAGGTCAGGAGTTCGAGACCAGCCTGACCAACATGGTGAAACCCTGTCTCAACTAAAAATAGAAAAATTAGCTGGGCGTGGTGGCGAGCACGTGTAATCCCAGCTACTCAGGAGGCTGAGGCAGGAGAATCACTTGAACCCAGGTGGCAGAGGTTGCAGTGAGCCGAGATTGCACCACTGCACTCCAGCCTAGGTGACAGAGCAAGACTTCGTCTCAAAACAACAACAACAACAAAAAACAATGAGCTCTTAAGAGGACAAGTGTAGCCAAAAGAAACAAATAAATATGCAGGACACAGTTTCATAATTTGTGCTGCTCTTGAATTAGTAATACAGAATAATCAAATGGAATACATTGTAATTTTTATTCAGAACATGCTAAAATAATAACTATTTTATGAGTACCCATTAATGTCAATTATTATTCATTATTAATACTTCACCACCAAATTAAAGATGTGTCTGTGCTTCATTCTTCTATAGTTGTTTCTTTCTCGGGTATTATGATAAGACTCAATTGCTTCATAACTAATTAATGATCTAATGCAACTTGGAAATAAAAATTAAAATCTAAATACCAGATATTAAAGTTGATATGAGATGACATTCTCTTATGCTTCTCAGATTGTTTATCAAATTTTGATTAGTGGTAAATATTTGATACTCTTCTCAGGATCTTCTTTCAAGTTCCAAGTAATTATTTTTCTTTGTGGGGGGGACGCAGGGGAAATCACTCATGTGTCTTTATTAAAGAAATTTAGAAAGAGACCAGACCTGGCAACCAAGGGGTGAGGTACTGACCGGGAAGATGGAGTGGGCTCAGGCCCTGAGGATTTCAAGTGTAGATTGATGGCCTGGGAGAGGCCAAGGAGACCCGATCCTGACAGCAGCTGAGGAGGTGCCCAAGGGCACGTTAGGCACTGGGGCCATCAGCTTGTTCTGTGGGCAGGGGTTGGAGGTTCGGATGCAGGGTAGGTTGGGCTGGCCTGGAATCTCCCAGAGGCCAGCCTGCCTTGTGTACCTAGATCATCCACTGGTCCTGATCCTTTCGTTGCCTTCCGTGTCCACCTCATTGACCTCTCCATCATCAGGTGACTCATTGTAGTCATTCATCTCGTCTATGTCCTTTGTATCCTCATCACCCTCTAAGTCCTCTTCACTATCCTTATCGTCTTCATCCTCCTCCTCTGCCTTTCATCATAGCATCCTGAGGCTGGCTTGCCAACAGGAACCAGGTTGTTATCTTTCTCTGTGATGCTTTGGAGCCAGGCCTGATGCTGCTGTTCCTGCTGCTGCAGCTCTGTCTCTTCCACACAAGGTCGATCCAGATTAAACCAAGTGTCAGTCCTACAAAGGAAGAGTGAGGTAAACAAAGTGGACATGGCTCCTAAACTAAGTTTGAGTCCTGGCTCCACCACTTACTAGCTGTTTGACCTTGGCCGAGTCACTTAACCTTTCTTGGCCTCAGTGTCCTCATTGCACTGTGGGGGGGAGGGGGCTGCAGCCATCGGCGATCTGGAAGGGCTTCACCCAGACTGAGGAGAAGAGACTCACCAGAATCCGGGACTCACCTCCAGGTGGTTTTATGTGATCAACTAATCCTGTTATTCTAATTTTGAAAAAGAGAGACAACTCAGCAGAGCCATTAATGTCAAAAAGCTTTTGCTTATGTCAATATATTAATCTAATGAGAAATGCTCTAGAACGTTGTAGATATTCATGTCCCCTGCACACAATTGCATCACATCTGAGATCTTTCTCAGAAGAATGCGAATTTATTCTAAACTATTTCCTCTTGAAACCCAGAGGGTAAAAGTTCTATATATCTGGATACATCATTTTTAAAAAGTATTGGTATTCTCCCCTTAAACCTCACAAAAGTCCTACAGAGTAACTACCTTTAATTCCCTTATTAGAGATAAGAAAATTGAGACTTGAATATTTAGCAAGTTCTCCAGAGGCTAACAGTTTTCAAATTCCAGATCCAGGCCCAGAAACACTGGCAAGGTTCACTTCACTCCACCCTACTGAAGTTGTTACCCAAGAGAAGGATTTGAAGATCTGACCCCACCCAAATGGTTTCTTAGCTTCCTTCTCAGAGGTAAGCATGGAGAGTAACACTCAAGTTGATTAGGAAATTTAAGATGCGTTTTATGTGATTTTCATTTGGAAGGCTAACTTTTCCAGCCTCACAAACATGAGAAGATTATTTGATAGGTTATTCTGGGTGAATATGGAACTTATGTCTGAAATGGCTTTGTTCCTTTCTCAGAAGGTAACATAGTGCATTGCATGAAATAGGCATTTGATAATGCAGGATATGTGGACTAATTTTTGTAGTTGAACCTCTATTTGCAGGATGTATTGATGATTGTTGAGTGTCCTCCTATGGACTCTTAGCTGTACAATGCTAACAAAATTTGTACATCTAATCCATTTAGTTTAGCAAGTGATCAATTGAATGAAAAAAGTCAAACTGATTGACTATTTTTACTAAGTAACCAAACTAACTTCTCTTTTCAGTTTAGCAACTTGTCAGTTCTTTCTAACCCTTTGGCTCCTGAGTGATGCAGACATGAGTCTCTGGTCTACAGACAAGGACTTAGTCTAACAGCCCACTCCACTGTAGGGCCCAGGCTTGCGATGGAAAAACAGCAATTTGCCCTCCTTCGGACATTTTGATAAATGATAAACATATTCATTTCCAAACCTCAAAATTATCGCTGGAATTTTTTTTAAGCTAGCAACACAAAATTTGAGTCCTATATTCACCAAATTCAAGGAACAGAATCTCATAGAATTATAAAGTCCACCCAATCAATGGAATTCAGAGCTA
This sequence comes from Ateles fusciceps, assembly GCA_036589455.1. Classification (NCBI taxonomy): domain Eukaryota; kingdom Metazoa; phylum Chordata; class Mammalia; order Primates; family Atelidae; genus Ateles; species Ateles fusciceps. The sequence goes on from JAZHEH010001445.1 coordinate 62,227, forward strand.
AGAATTCAGCCACTAAATGGCATGATTGCTGTAATTAGTCGAATGGTATAATTATAGTAAACACATGATAGTTGCCACTGAAGCACATAATTGCACAGTATAATGGTATTATTATGATTCCTGATGATATGATTTGGAAGTATAACAAATGCCCATAACCATATTAAAACATTTTTCATCTGTGCATTTTCTTAGTACCTGATTTGGATTTTTTACAGTTTGGGGGTTTAAGTCAAAGACAGGAAATCAGAGCATGTTTTCAATGAAGGAGAAAAAAAGAAGTTATTATTCAACATAATACCTTGTTGAGAATGTGGGTAGAAAGAGATAAAGGACTTAAAGTATGAAGTCAGTCATTAGGATAACCCTAAACAGGTATTATAGTTAATGGTTACAATGCAAGAAAACACCTGTACAAACGTGGATGTTATTTCATGTCTATTCCATGTCTCAGGAATTTATCATTTTACTTTGAGTTTACCATGAAAATAAGCTTTCCCAGTACACAGCACTGTCCACACTATGTTTCTATCTTTATTTATTTATTTATTTGAGACAGAATTTCACTCTTGTTGCCCAGGTTGGAGTGCAATGGCATGATCTCGGCTCACTGCAACCTCCACCTTCCAGGTTCAAGCAATTCTCCTGACTCATCCTCCTGAGTAGCTGGGATTACAGGTGCCTGCCACTATGCCCAGCTAATTTTTTGTATTTTTAGTAGAGACAGGGTTTCACCATGTTGGCCAGGCTAGTCTTGAACTCCTGATCTCAGGTGATCTACCACCTCAGCCTCCCAAAGTGTTGACATTACAGGTGTGAGCCACCGTGCTAGCCTATTCTTGGTTTTAACATCCCTAGGAGAAGACAGTGTTTTCAAGGCATGTGTACATTGGTTATATATGTGTTGTTGTCCTGAATTCTTTTTAGATATAGATTTTGTATGATCAGAAACATTTTATTTCATAGAATTTGGGAATTGAAAGAATTCTTAGAGTGAGAGTTGAGACTCATAGTTCAGGAATTCATGGACTCATTTCATTGAAGGTGCTGGGCGTATAAGTGGAAGTATATTCTTCTTGGAAAGGGATTTCATCATGGTCATTAGTGGAGTTGTGAAGCCAGAAAGGTCTACCTGAGAGATTCTACCATCCATCTCTATTGGGGTTGAAATCTTCTGCACAAATGCCCATCAGATCTTTTTTCCACTTCAACTTCAACCTTCGTAGTAGAGGAGGCTCTAACTAATCTGTAAAGTAGAGAACCATGAGTTCTTCTGCCTGCCAACCTGCTAATGCGGTTTAACTTCTCTTTCTAAACAATGAAGTATAATGTTCCTTTCTATTAAGAATGCAGTTCACAAAACCTCCTAGCCACACATCATCTAACAGAACTTCCTATGATAATGGAAAATCTTCTACCTGCACTGTTCAGTAGAGTAGCCACTAGCCACATGTGGCTGTGGAGCACTTGAAATGTGAATGATGCATCTTAGGGACTGAATTTTTTATTTAACCTAATGGCAATTAATTTATATTTAAATTTAAATAACCATAGAGTGGCTACAGCACAGCCCTTCACATTGTTTTTCTATGCAGGCTCCTCTTCAACACTATTTTACTCACTTATGGCACTGTACATTATGTTTTGTTAATTTACACATGCAGTACTGCATTATCACCTAAGCAAATATACAGCTGTAAGCATTATAAAAGTTCAATAAATATTAATGGCAATCAATGAATGACATCATTACAGATAATGAAATAGCATGACAAAATATAAAAGGTAATTAAAATCAGTCTTGCTTTTACTGACAAAGATAGTCCATGGAACTGGGAGCCATGATCACATCATGGTATAGGTTTTCATGATTTCAAATTATTTTGATGAGTTTACACTCTTGATATTTATCTAAAGTTAATTCAAGATTTTTCTATTTGACCTTTCCCTGCCATGAATATTGATGGGTTTTACTGTAGTGTGAATTTCCAAGTGTCTTTCTTTTCTTGTACCCCGAAGATTCAGATTTTAGAATGCATTGTTTATTGCTTAATTTAATTGCACCTCTTAAGAAAGGAGGAGGGAGATCGTTTCATCCTAAGGCTTGCTGTGAAAAAGATAAAGACACAGAATACAGAACCATAAAAGAATTAAGAATCCCATCTTGCTAGAAAGTAAAGTCTATGAACTGGGAACCCAATTGTCATTTTGAATAATAATTCAAAATATGGATGAGAAATGCATATTTCGAAATGCATTTTTATTGCATTCATTCTCTTACTTATTTTCAACAAAAACTGCTCTTGACTTAGAGATACAAGAATGAACTAAAACACAGATCCTGCCCTCCATCTCGCACAGATAACAGACATTAATCCAGGGAACCTCAAAAATAATGATCAGTTATGTTCCAAAAATTCCCACAGCACTCTGAGGGCATTTAACTAAGTGATCTGGTGTCACCCCACGAGAAGTGACATTTGGGGTGGTATCTAAGAAAAGAACACAGAGTCTCCAGACACAATAGTAGCAAATCCGTGTTAGCATGAGGGCCATCTGTCCCTGTAAGGGGAAGAGGAGAGTCACATAAGGCCAGGCAGGAGAGGTACTCAGAGCCTGAGAGCTTAGAGTTAATGCCAGGGAGCTGGTCTCTACTCAAGAGCAATAGGAACCAACAGTAGAGATATCAAGGACAGAGTGGGGAAGTGGAGGTAGTAACATGACTCAGCAGGCATGTTGAAAATGATCTTTCTAGCTGTATGGAGACAGGGGCTGGAAGGCCAAACGTTTTCACACTTTCTGCCCCTTGTCCAGGCAGGAAGACTCTATGTTGCCTCGGAGAGATTAGAACACAGATGAAAGACGTGAGTGTACTTGAGGATATTTCAGAAGGCAAAGTTGGCAGGGCTTGGAGAAGGGAATATGAGTAATGAGGAATATGCTCACCACAGATGTCACAGCCAGGTTTCTGGTGCGAACTGTGCTGTGGGAGCTGCCACTCGGTGTGAGAAGAGCTGTTGGCATTCTCAAGAGGGCAGAGATGAGTGCTCAAGGGAGCTGGCAGTGGCAGAACCAAGCACTGGAGAACCAAGTGTTCATTGTCGTGGAGCAAAGCAATCTTTCCAGAATCACAAAGGTGTCAAAAATACAGGAAGAGCTTCATTTAGTTTTGGGGTGTGTGTGTGTGTGTGTGTGTGTGTGTGTGTGTGTGTGTGTTAAACACAAAATACACGACTCATCATAATCATTCATTTTTTGCTTTTTGGTAGTCTGTTCAGCTTGCTGATGGCACTTAGCCTGTGCCTCTCCCTGAGAAACTACTCTGCCCTTGGCTTACACAATTATCAAGTTCAAGATAGAGGCTGCCTGGCAGACATGCTTCCAACTGTGTCCCATGGCACATAGCCAGTGCTTCACAAATGCTCCCAGCTAACATAAGCAATGCCCCCACAGACTCTACACTCTCTATTGCCTTGTAATGAAAACAGTGCACAACTGCATTCTCTGGGTTCCAACTTGTTTTACTTTTTCATAGAGGATATCCTCAATACCTCACCCTGAGCCAAGTCAATGTGACTTGACCATGTGGATAAGCTTCCTAGGGCTGCGTAGACAAAGGGCCACAAATTGGGCGGCTTCAAACAACAGAAATGTATTGTCTTGAAGTTCTGGAGGCTAGGAGTCCAAAATTAAGGTGTTAGTGGGACCATGTTACCTCTGAAGCCTCCACAGGAAGACTCTTCCTTGCCTCTTCCAGCTCCTGGAAGTTACCATCAATCTTTAGCATCCCTTGGCTTGACACTGCTTTGATTCACACTCTACCTCCACTGTCCCATGGCATTCTCACTTTGTGTCTCTGTGGCTAAACTGACCCTCATCAATTACATACACCAGTCATTGGACTACAGCCCATTTTAATTACCTAATCTTAGCATAACTGTGTCCGTAAAGACGCTCTTTTTAAATAAGATCACATGTACCAGCGATTAGGATCTAACATTGCTTTTTGGGAGACACAATTCCACACTATGCATTAAAGTTTTCTGACCGGAGTATTTGGGATATTTCCTCTCTACTGTCTTCCCCATAAGTCTTGGTATGAAGAGAAAAATAGGGAGACACATTCAACCCTAATTGTGGCCACCTCTAGTGCTTTGCCCATGATTTTTATCAACATTTATCTGATTATAACAATTATTTGATTATGTGTCTACCCTCACCCCTGACTTGGAAATGAGATCTTTTAGGATATGGCTCAATAAATAAGACCTCTGTGTCATTTATTAAATAAGACATGTAAGACATAGGTGTTAGTCTAACTTAGTGCCTAATACCTGTCACACTGAGAGACCTCAGTAAGCACTTGTTAAATGAGAGAAGGAGAAGAAGAGGAGAGAAGAAGGGAAGGGAACTTGAGTGATTTCTGGTTTCATGTCGAGTCTTCAGCCTTAAGCAGATTAACTCACCTTCCCTGTCAGCCCCTTCTAATTGCCTCCATTAATTTCCCTCACTAGCCTTGCAAAGATTTAAACTCATTATCAGACATTACTTGAGAAGCCATGAAGGGAGCGATAAAGAGTAATGGTTTAGATATTAATCTGGCTCAAATCACAGATAAGACAGATTAACTCTGGGGGTCTTTCAAGACCCAAGATGCTGTGAACTGCTAATAAAGATCTCTGTGGTGGGAGTTTCTGTGCTGTTCCCATGGTCAAGAGCTTTACTTTATGTAGAACTTCCAGTGTTAGGTGTCACCCAAAAGTAATGTAATTCAGATTCAATTACCCAAACACTGTATCCCAAAAATGTCCTCACTTGCAGTAAAGGATTCTGTTCGAAACACTCTCCATAACCCATTCACTTCCTATATTAATTATCTACATACCACAAATTTAGCACCTTAAAACAACACATGTTATCTCACAGTTTCTCTAGGTCATAAGTGTGGGCACAGTTAGCTGGGTCCTCTTTTAGGATTTCTCAGGAGGCTGCAATTAAGGAGTCAGCCAGAGCTAGGGTCTCAACTAATGTTCGACTGGGGAAGGATCTGCTTCCAAGATCACATGGTGGTTGGCAGAATTCAGTTCCTTGTGAATATAGTACTCGAGGGCTTCCTTTTCCTGTCAGCTGTTGGCCAGAAACCACCCTCAACTTGTATGGTCTGCCCGTAGTTCCTTGCCACCCAAGCCCCTCAACATGGTTACTCAGTTTATCAAAGCCAGCAGGTGGAGAATCTCTTCCCAAGGTGGAGGTCAGAGTCCAATGTAATGCAACCATGGCAATGACAACCACCAACCTTGCCATATTCTATTGGTTAACACAAGTCACAGGTTCCACCCACACTCCTGGGGAGGGTATTCCACAGGGTGTGAGCACCAGGGGAGCAGAGACCACTAGGGCCAGCCTAAGAGTCTCCACTGTACCTACTGACCCAGGTGAAGCTTATTCATTAAAACTGGGCTCAGGCAGGCTTTACATGGATATCATGTTGCCCAGGGATATATACATGGCTAATGTCATGTAACTATCCAGACATGATTATTGGTTGTTACAGACTGAATGTCTGTGTCCCCATTGTTCTGCAGTGAGCAGAACATGAAAACATACCCACTAGTCTGAGGGAGCTGAGAGGCAGAAGAAAGAGGCTGACATATCCATTTTCTCTGAAAGAAACATTTAATAGGGACTTATAAACAGAAGCCATGTCTCAGGCGACCACAAGAGGAGATGGTGGATCCTAGGCCATTACCGCTGAGACCCAGGGCTTCTCTACCATAGGGAAGGAATGTGTAGGACAATTGGAGGTAACTCCTCTGAGAAAGGCAAGAAGGCTATGTGAGTCTGCCTATTAGCCTGTCCATTCCAGCCTCAGTGACAGAGTGAGAACCTGTCTCAAAAGAAAAAAAAAAGACATTTTCAATTGTCAAATAAAGACAGAGAATTTATATAACTTAAACCAAAACAAGAACTTCTATTTCCAAAGAGCACTTTTGGTAAGAGATCATCTATGTATTCTGGATACATGTACTCTTAAATATCCTTAGAATAAATGCTGCACTGAGAATAAAGTAAGTAGGACCGCTGGAGGCCAGGAACGACAAGAGAACATCACCAGGGAGACGTAAGCCAGGCTGGCCTTAAGCCAGTGTTCTCAGCACCCAGAACACGATGGCAAAGCTGTGACCAAGCTGGGAGGAAATCAGTTTTGAGACTTCTGCATAAAACCTGAGCCTCTAAGGACAGGAACCTCGGGAGGAAAACATGCAGAGGAGGGTGATAAGTGGTTTGTCTGACCTGGCTTTAGTTGAATGAAGGAAAGCAGGAAATAGTCTCTCGAAATTCATAAACCTTAAATTCTCATTTGTTTATTTTCAGATTTGAAGACGCATTATTTGGTGAAGCTTAAAAATCCTTAACCCAACATTTTAATTAATAGTTTCCTGTGTTTTCAATTATTTACTTGCCTTACAAAAGTATGTGTGGGAAATTCTTGTATATCATTTTTTTTGATAATTATTATGTGCTATGTGTATGTGGTTAAATAACCTTTACTGCTCGGTGCATATAAATGGAATTCTCTTCATATTGTTCTTCTTTTTGACAGTCTGCTCAAGTGTCTTATTCATTTTTAATATTTTACTAGATTCCCTAGTTTTTCCTGTATAGACAATTTATCATTTGCAAATACAGTCATGCACCACATAATGACATTTCAGTCAACAATGGACCACATATACAATGGTGGTTCCATAAGATTTAAAAATTGTATATTTACTATACCTCTGTATGTTTTAGACATATTTAGATACACAATACTTACTATTGTGTTACAATTGCCAACAGTATTCAATATAGTCACATGCTGTCCAAGTTTGGAGCCTAGGAGCAATAGGCTGTACTATCCACCATAGGTGGATAGTAGGTTATACTGTCTCAGGTTTGTGTAAGTCACTCTGTGATGTTCCCACAATGATGAAATCACTACCTAGCAATGCATTTCTTAAGACATATCCCCTGTCATTATGTGACAATTGTTTCTTTCTTTCCATCTTTTAGATTTTATTTTTTTCTCTTTGTTTTTCTGCTATGATGGATACTACAGTGTGGTAGACATGGTAGCAGGCTTATTTTCTTCCCCCTCATGATTTGAAGGAAAGATTCTCTGAGTATGACTTTTGCTACAACCTTTTAAAGCTATTTATCAACTTAAGGATAGTCTATTCTACTCCTGGTTTTTTTCAGAGGATGTTTTTTAAGATCATAATAAACATTAATTTTTTCTGCATTTATTGATAGATGTATATAGGGGAATTCCTCCATAAGTCTATTCATGAAGCCAATTAAATGGATAGATATTCTTATCTTGACTATGAGAATTATCCCATAACCATTAATGGTTAAAAATCTTCCCACAAAGAAACAGTAGTCATAGCAATTATATAGATGACTCTCTATTCAAAGAAGAAATATTTCAATCTTACAAAATACCTTTTAGTGAAAAATAAGAACAACACACTAACAAACTATATAAGGCTAACATAACCCTGGTACCTAAAGCAAAGAAAAATATTGAAATGTTTTGAAAAAAGTTAGCACCTGTGAGTCCACTTATATGAAATATCAAAAATGGATAAATCCACAGAGATAGCAAAATGGTGGTTGCCAGGCATTGAGAAGACAGCGACTGCCAGTGGGTATAAGGTTTATTTTGGGGGTGATGAAAATGCTCTAAAATTAATTAGAGTAAGGCTTGAGTAACTGTGAATACACCAACAACTATTGCATTTTACACTTTATTTTTACAAGTTATAATTATTTATTATTATTACTTTTTAGGGACAGGTCTTGCTCTGTCCCCCAGGTTGGAGTGTGGTGGTGGGATCATAGCATACTGTAACTTTTGAACTCCTGGCCTTAAGCAAACCTCCTGCCATGGCCTCCCAAAACACTAGGATTATAGATGCAAGCCAGTGTGCCTGGCCACCTTGTACACTTTAAATGGACGAATAATGTTGTATATGGATAATATCTCAATAAAACTGCTTTAAAAGTGTTATCCCAAATTGCTCATGAACATAGATGCAAACATCTTAAACACAATATTTTAAAAACTTATCAGCTATATATAATGAAAGGTAACACATCAATATCTAAGGGTGCTTCAAAGTTAGAATGTCAGTTAATCTACTCCATTAACAGATTTATGGAGGAAACCCTATATATTCTTTATGTAGAAAATTACAGACATAGTGAAAAACACTGAAGAACAGAATTTACGGACAAACAACATGTTCTTCATTAGAAAACATAATATCATATATCTGTCAATTCTCACCAAACTAGTCTACAGATTCAATGTAATTCCAATAAAATTTTTGACAAATTCTATGAGTCACACATGCCATACTTATAAAAACTTATATGGATGTTTTCTTCTTTTCTTATTTTTCCTTTCCTTTCTCTTCTTTCCTCACAGGGGTAGCATGGCCAAGGCCCAAAGTATGATGAGGACAATAAAAACAAATAAATATTTGAATATACACATGGGGATCAATTAACAAATCCTAATTGTGGAATAGGTGACAAGGTGGTTCACAAAATAGAAAGCACAAATGGCCAATAAACCAAAGAAAAAGTGCCAAGTTTCATTAGTAAACAGAAAAACAAAATGCAAAATACCATTTAAATTTACAATGAGCCATCATTTTATACCCAATAGAGTACGAAAAGTTAAGAAGTCTATCAACGTCATCTATGAGTGAGGATGTAAAGCCACAGAATCTCCCATACCCTGTTGGTAGGGGTGAAAGTGACTTGGAAAGTGATTTGATATTACCCAGCAAATTGAGTTTGTGCATACTCTACAATGTAGCCATTCCAGCTATTCCACTTTACCTCCTGCCCTCCATGAGATATCATACCCTAGAGAAGGAACTTTGGTATTTCTGTACCAAGACACTAATTACAAATGTCTGTGAGAGTAAAATTGTTGATAGCAATGTTCTTAAGAGTCTTAGAAATTTTTTTGTCTAACTGAAAGAATCTATTATTCTGCAGCACATTAAATCTTTCAGTGATTTTAACAAAGTTTCAGAGAAACACAGTCTTAATTTTATTTTTATTGCTAGGCTACTTTTTTATTTTTTTAATCTGTTATTAGTCAAAGAAGCTGGATGTCTTAATTTGTTTTGTGTTGCTATAAAAGAATACCTGAAGCTGGGTAATTTATAAAGAAAAGAGGTTTACTTGGCTCGAGATTCTGCTGGCTGGATCACTGGGCATCTGGTGAGACTTCAGGATACTTCTACTCATGTGCAGAAATCACACAGCAAGAGAGGAAGCAAGAGAGGAGAAAAGTGCCAGGCTCTTTTTAACAATCAGCTCCCATGGGAACTAATAGAATGAGAAGTCATCCACCCCCCAAACACCTGAGGGCACTAATCTATGACCCAAACAACTCCCAATAGGCTTCAACAACATTGAGATCAAATCTCAACATGAGGTTTGGGGGGCAAACATTTAAACTATAGCACTGGACATGAAAAACAGATTTATTTTCCAACTGAAGCCTGGCCCCTATATTGTCTTTTAAAATTCTGCTTAGAAAGTATCTAGTTCCTTCTCTACCTTGACTCTATACTCAGTTACAATGAACCAACAGATACTTTCAATAATCTTTTTGCTTTGCAGGAAAGGAGGTATTTCAATGAGTTAGGGTTATCACATCATCAGTATTTTTAGTGAGCAGACATATAAGTAGAGTATTTCAGTAAAGTGTTAAAAAATAAACAATGCATGCTCCTGTGAAGCGGATGGCTACTGTACCTACAGTGCTGATCACACAGGCTTTTCTGAAGCATAGTCTCGAGCAAAGACCAGAAATGGTGACTTGAGTGCAGGCACATGAAACCAGCAGGGCCAGCACCCCATGTGATGTGAGAAGCAAGTGCAAAGGCCCTGTGATGGGAACACACTGCTGTCCCGAGCAGCAGAATAAGGGCTAGTGGCTCAGAGTGCAGAGGTCAGACAGGAGAGCTGTAAAAAAAATGGACTGTTGCGCATTAACTTTGTAAACTCTGGAAAACAGGATATTAGGTTGCATTTGTAAGGCTGCATGTAAGTTAGATACTTCTTAAATGGTTTTGGTGTATTATGCTCACCAAAATAATACTACCACTGGAGATGACTCATATTAAACAAGGCTGAGTTATGCTGACCCTGGATCAAAATAATGAGGTGAACAAAGTTTGTGTTGGCAACACCTCTCCTGCACTTTGTGCTCCCCACGTCCCCGTGTGCCATGCCTTGCAAGATACTCCTCCATTTCCTGCTCTGCTTCTCACATCCACCAGCTCTATAAAGACAGTGGCATCCCCCAAAGATTAATCCACTCCTATCCAACACACTCAGCTGTGAATCACTGCTGTCTGTGGTGATCAGAAACACCATAGATGTGTGCGTTCATAAAATATTCTTCCCTCTCTGTTCCCCATCAGACATTTGTTCTTTGAAAGAGAACTCCAAGATGGAAAATGCCTCAGCTATATGATAGATTTAGATTTTATAGCATCAATGCATATTACGCCCCTACTTCTACTGCCCACCTCCAACCCCTGCTATGACGACATATCCTAACTGAGCGTACATCCATGAGGTTGTTCATTAGTGCTAATTAAGGAAAGGAAGAGAATGGCCATTCAGCAAAAGGAGAGTTGTTTCTCAGTAGTATTCATTATGTTCTTTTGGAAATTGCATGAGATGGTGACTGACCTATGTGTTTTCTCTGTAATTTTTCTCTGCTTCCTACACTAGATGTCACTGTGCAGCTCATTATTAATATAAGTAGCCTAAGGACACTGTTCATAGAGAAATGGAAACTTTTTTTTTTAATCACGAAGGATCCCTAACACTGCAGCACCTGAAATGCATGCAAGCGTTCTGCTCAGCTGGCTGCCAATCAGCATGGAGACAGCTCATTTCCTATCATGACTTACCATTAGTCTACCCCAGTGTAATGCTAAGAAGACTTATCAACGACTTGAAATATGTTTTTCTGTCTTTGCCCATTTGCATATCTGTCAACCTGATACAAAGTGAGAATTTGGGAAATGCAAATAGTCTACTCATAAAATTTAATGATGTGCACACATGTTCTATTTTGCTACGTTGCAAAAATACACTATTCCCTTGATGCTGAAAAAATAATGTCCTCCCCTGATGATAATGAAGCTTGGAATAGAGTAAGGAACCCCACCTCACCTACTTTGCCTTTTCTTGCCTCCTGTTTTAGTTGCATCATAAACCTTGAAGTCAGAAATGTGTTTAGTGTGTTTTCAATAGATAGGATGGCCAATGACCCCAGTTTGCACCAGACTGAGAAGATTTTAAAACAAGGAGGTGTTGGTCAACCTGCTAACTATGGAAACCACAGATATGGGCATCCTTGTATTATTACAACCCATTAGAGAACACCTCTGTGCACACAGTCTGAACCTTGAGTTCTTATGCTTAAGAATCAAGCACAAGACAAGGAGTGTTACTCAGCCTGTAAGGATTTTTAAATTCTACCAGAACTACAGGTTTGAGTCACTAGCAGGCACTCAGAAGAAAAATATTTTCCAGGATGCTCTCCAGAAGTAGAACAATTTGGCTATGTCCAAAGTTTTAACAAAAGTGACTACAAAAATGGAATGACTTGAATAGTTTCTAAAGAGTATACTGCAAAAAATTTTCAGAGACTCTGCTAAGATAATATGGTGCCATCCTGGCAAAGTAGATGTTCCTGTATTAGATAAGAGGGTTAACTTTTCTGGAAAAAAAGTAAAGGAATAATGAGATGCATTGATCTAAGATAACAACTCTATAGTATATAATGCAAGCAATTACACTGATTCCAAAGGTATTGTTCTGCTGTGGATCTCAAATAAGACTCAAAATAAGTTTATATTATCTTTCTCAAATGAAGAGCAAATCAACAAACTGTTTTATTAGAATATTAGGAGAGGAGGAAGAGGAAGAAGAGAAGGAAAAGGAGAATGAGAAGGAGGAGAAGGAGAAGAGGAAGAGAGGTGGAGGAAGATGTGGAGGAGTAGAAGGAGAGGAAGAGGGGGAGAGGAAGAAAAATGATGACACCTCTAATCTTCTTTAATCTTCACAACTGCCCTATGAGGAATGAATTTTTTGTCTCCATTTTATGGACAATTTTGTTCTTATATTGCTCAACTTTGCACAGGCAAGGAAGTCAGAAAAGTTTTGAAAGCAGCTCTCTCTGCCACAGGAAATGGGACATTTTACCCCCACTGCTTACTGTTTCTATGGTAGCAGTCAGGCGGTTCTCACTCAGGAATTAGGTCCTGCTCCAGGACCGTTATCATTGGGAGTCTTACCTGACTACTGACTACGAGTACCTGGAAGATCACTCTGCTTCAGCAACACAGCTGTCATCTTTCATCTGAAAGTTCTTTCATCTGAAGAGTTTGTTTAAAAAAATAGTAAGTTGAAAAGAATAGAGTTCACACTTTAGAGTAGTTTCTACAGATTTTATAAAGCAGATAAGAGAAGAAAAGAAAATGATGTAGAAAAATCCCACAAGAAGAAAACAATGCCAAGGAGAGTCTAATGCACTGGCTATGTGCAAAGATGCTGGAGAGGGATGTTGAAGTTCCCTGGGGCTACGACCTCTGGTAAACAACAACAACAAAAAGTTCCTGCCTCCAGAGGTGAAGTGGCTGTGGATAGAAGTGGTTACCAGATCCATGCAGCACCTGTGTCCCAAAGGCAGTCTCCCGCCTCGTGCCAATCTCCTAAAAGCCTACAGGAAGTCAGCTAGCCAAGGCCCACAGACGCAATCCACTGGAGACATTTTCTGAGGGTGCAGAGAGGATGGAGAAGGGTGGAGGCACATCTGGCAGGCTATGGAAATACAACCATGACCAACTTGGCCTAACCTCCTGTACTGATTCTGTTGTGTTCTCTGATTTGCTTGTATTCCATGTGGCTCTCAATGACTTTTGTCACCGGGGCTGCTATGCTCCTTGAAAGACCTAGATGCTCATTGTGCTTACAGATTCTCATAGTTCTACTTCAGATACACAAGTTTCATCAACACAACACCAAACACCTCCATACTAATTACAGCCGATTCAGGAACTGAAGAAAGTCTGACAATTCTGAAAAACATATTTTAAAATATTCTGCTTTGGCCTGTGAACTCAGCTACATAATCACTTCTGAAAATGCTTTGTTCGCACCGTAATGGAAGGGTGTTTATATAATCCGTTGGCTCTAGGCTGGAAAAGATATCTTTGAGGTTAGCATTTTCTGAAAGATGCTCCCAAGGTACTCAGAAGCAATATCCTCTAGAGCTATTCCCAGTCTCCCACTTTTCAATGTTCACACGGTTAGAAGAGATGAGTTAAAAGTCATCTGCCCACCACTCTGCAGCACCAAAATTTTACTCTTCCATTCCCATGCACTAGTGGGATATTCAAGAGTTGCAGAATGGGCTGAGCTGTCTAATGGCGTCAGACAGGCGCATTTGGAATGAGATCCCTTACCAAGAATCACACCTCCATAACAAAAGGTAACTTAGCAGTCTGGTCTTCCCTGTCACTTAGAAAGAAATTTGTTTTTTCAATAGCTGGTGCTTTGATTAAGAAACATCGGTGAAGAACTAACATGGATTAATGATGGCTACATAGTTTTGTATTATCATTATAGTTTTGAGTGACACTGTGCTCTAGGTGTGATTTCTTCACAAACAGAAAAATTAAGAAGCAATTGAGAGGACTGCATTACAAACACGCAGAGACTGTTATACTATAGCCATGCTATGCATAATGAAGCAGAAAACTATCAGATAGGCATAGTCCTTTATCTCGAAAATCAGCAGCTTATCTGAGGACATGCTACTACTCTAACTCAAGGATTGCATATGACCGAGGGTCCCAGCCACTTAGTGCTCTAAAATCACATCTGCACCAGACCTCTTGCAGCTAAATGCAGCAGGGATGCTAGGATAAGCTGAATAATGGCCCCTGCCAAGATATCCATATCCTTATCCCAAAACCTAAGACTATGTTACCTTACACAGCAAAGGGACTTTGCAGATGTGATTAATGGGAAGATGATTCTGGGTTGTCTGGGTGAGCCCAATGTCATCACAAGGGTCCTTGTGAAGAGAGGCAGAAGGGTGAGAATGAGAGATGGAGATGTTAGGATGAAATCAGAGTCCAGAGCGAGACAGAGAAATGGGAAGACGCCATGCTGCTGACTTTGAAAATGGAACAAGGGGGCCAAGAAGTAAGGCAATCCCTAGCAATTAGAAAAGGCAGGGAACGGATCGTTCCCTAAATGTCCAGAAAGAACATAGCCCTTGAATGTAGCCCATTGAGACCCATTCCAGACATCTGACCTCTAGAACTGTAAGATAATAAGTTTGTGTTGTTTTAAGCTCCCAAGTGAGAGAATTCATTCTAGTAGCAATAGAAAGCCAAGACAGATTTTTTTCCTCAATCTCCCTCATTTTGCCCCTTCGTAAAATATCATGAGCCCCTCTTCCTTTTGCTCTTCCTTAGATATTTCTTCCTGGCATAAAGCTCTATGATCTGGCTCACCAAGCACAGCTCTTGAAATACTAAATATGGAAACAAGGAATTCGTAGTTTTCATTGTCTGGGTCACAAGGCTACTTTCTAGTTGGGAACCCCCAAAACCTAACATTACCCTGATACCATTCCTTTCCTTTCTTCTATAAGAGAATGAACCTTCACGCACACCCTCATCCCTACCCAGACAGATGATCCCCTTGAGAGAGCTACAGGAAAGACTGCTCAAAAATGAAAGAGAAAACCAAAGAGAAAAAAATGGAATATTTTTACAGTATAGTCTCTGTTACAAAACTACCACCTGCCATACATCATTGCTGTATCAGGAGTAAAATAAAGTCTTTGTCCTTAAGGAGCTTATAGCTGAGGTCAGCACTTTGAAAACTTGAGTTCACCATCAGAATCACAGGGAGAGCTTGTTAAATGCACAGATTAGCAGGCCCCACTCCCAGAGTTTGTGATTCAGTAGGTGATATGGCTTGGCTGTGTCCCCACCCAAATCTCATCTTGAATTGTAGCTCTCATAATTCCCACACGTTGTGAGAGCGACCTGGTGGGAGGTAATTAAATCATGGGGCCGGTTTCTGCCACACTGTTCTCATGGTAGTAAGTCTCATGAGATCTGATGGTTTTATAAGGGGAAACCCCTTTTGCTTGGTTCTCATTCTATCTTGCCTGCTGCCATGTAAGACATGCCTTTCACCTTCTGTCATGATTGTGAGACCTCCCCAGCCACGTGGAGCTGTGAGTCCATTAAACCTCTTTTTCTTTATAAATTACCCAGTCTTGGGTATGTCTTTATCAGCAGTGTGAAAATGGACAAATACAGTAGGTCTAAGGTGAGGCTAAGAATCTGCATTTCCAAGATGCTCCCTGGAGATATTGGTGCTGTCTAGTGGGAGAGACAAAATGCAAGCCCAACGATCAAAAACACAATATAATGCCTGGAAGCTCTATCAAAGAGGTACAAGCAGGCAGTTCCAGGCAGGGAGAACAGGGAGAATCCCTCATGGCTGGAGGCTATTAGACAGGGGAGGTGAGACAAGACATTGTGGCATCATAACTTTGCAGATGACCCTTAAGAGATTCTGAGAAAGGACAATTCCAGCAAAGCAGAGGCAGGCTGTGTGCAGAATCTAGGTGAGAAACAGCTCACAGACCTGTCAGCTGGCCACAGGGTGTGTGAATGAGGTTCCTAACCGGGGAACCCTGGGGAGTTGAGGGTTAATTCACTTGAGCTCCAGTTATGTGTAATTTCGTCCAGCAATCCCTTATAACAGGCTGTGTGCTAGATGCTAAGATGACTGGGAGCAAGAACTGGTCCCATGAGAGTCTGGAATCTGCTTGTGTAGAAGAGGAATGGATTGGAAGATTTTATTCAGGAAAAGATAGGATGGAGACATTGCTTTTGGCAGCAGTCAGAATTGGGGCCAGGGCCCAAGCTGAGGTCACACACACAGGGATGAGAGACTGGCACAGAGCAGCGGCAAGAAAAGATATGAAAAGTTTGATGACAGGTGGTTCAGCACAGATCAGAAAGAGAGTGAGGAGGTAAAGGGGCTGGGAGGGCCAGGGTTGAGGATGGGCCACTGGTCCCCACAGGGCCAGTAAGTCAGCTCATCAACTCCACGGATGTATGCTGAGGGAGCTGTGCGTAGGGCTGTAGCAGGTGCTTTGTCTTTTCCAATCTATCCTGGCTCCATTATTTCATTCTTTTTTTAAGAGTGACAGGGTTTTGTTCTGTTGCTGGAGTGCAGTGGTGTGATCCTACCTCACTGCAGCCTTGGACTCCTGGGCTCAAGCAATCCTCCGGCATCAGTCTCCTAAAGTGCTGCAAATATAGGCACACATTTATAAGGGTAAATGAGTGCCCTTATAAAAGGGACTCTAGAAAGCTCCCTCGCCCCTTTCATCATGTGAGTACATAGGGAGAAGATGCCGTCTATGAACGGGTAAGTGGAGCCTCACCAGACATCCCTAGCTAATTTTTGTAGAGATGAGTGTTTCACTACATTGCCCAGGCTGGTTTCGAACTCCTGATCTCAAGAGATCCACCCGCTCTGGCCTCCCAAAGTGCTATGATTATAGGCATGAGCCACTGCACCCAGCCCATGATTCCATTTCTGAAAGCCCTGCCTGACTGCATCCAGGATGCATTCCAAGAGTGCATTTAAATTAGAGAACACTTTGATGACATGTTTTACTAGGAGCAATGGAAAATATTATATATTTCTTTCTAAGGCCAGACCTCAATATTCCTGGAAGCTCAATTATTAGAAGTAGATAAACAGCTGTTGGCATTTTTCTTTATTCTATCAAGAGAGGCAAACCTCATTTTTGGAGAAGGATAGAGTTTCCATATCAGGGAACAAAATATCTGAATGGGCCATTTGGATATGTAAAGGGAAAGCCTAAATGCTATTCTCAAATGGAAAAATACAGAATAACAAGGAGTTGAGCAACTTAGCATATTGATGTGGTTAATTTTAGCTGCTGTGGGCCAATGTGTGGCTGCAGAGAGACTATTATGAGACTGAGAGTGGGGAGGGGAGGATTCTCTGCTCTCTCTAAGGAAGATTGGAAAGGGATCCTGAATTCCTACTAGTGGCATGAAATGGGGCCCTGGAAAATGGTGGCAGGTCAGGGAGGGGGGAGGGAGAAGGGTGGAGCAGATGAGCTTGGGAATCCTTGGTTCATGACACGTGACGTATGCAGTGTTCGTAATTCCCTTAGGCCAGCCTCACAGCTCAGGGAAGTTCATCTAGAACATGGATGATGACACCGAGATACAGACTTAGATGTACACAAGAAAGGTGCAAGTGAAGGTGCAGATATAGTTATAGATAAGTTTGTAGATGGAGGCGCATTAATAGTTACAGTTGTAGCTGTGGGCATTGACATAGCCATAGGTTTAGGTGCATATGTAGAGGTAGATGTAAACATAGATGTAGTTATAAACATAATGTTAGATGTAGGTATAGGTGTATGCTAGGGCCTGAAGGTTTGCGAACCTCCCCAAAATTTAAATGTTGAAATCCTAACCCCTAAGGCTATGGTATTAGGAGGTGAGGCCTTTAGGAGGTGATGAGGTCATGAGAGTGCAGCCCCATGAGTAGAACGAGCACCCTTATAAAAGGGACTCTAGAGAGCTCCCTCGCCCCTTCCATCATATGAGGACACAGGGAGAAGGTGCTATCTATGAACCAGTAAATGGTGTCTCAGCAGACACTGAATCTGCTGGTTCCTTGATCTTGGACTCCCAGCCTCCAGAACTATAAGCAATAAATGTCTGTTGCTTATAATCCACCTAGTCTATGTCATTTTGTTATAAACTAAGACAGTATAGATGTAGGTGTAAATGTAGATATAGTTGAAGTTATAGTCATAGTCACAGACAGGGAAAAATAAAGTTTTAGAAATAGATCTAGAAGTAGGTACAGACATAGACAGATATAGATAGAAATAAAGACACCGAGCATTTCCTGTGTTCCTTTTCCTCCCTGAGCAGACCCACCCTGGGATGCATGTTGAGCACTGTTACAGGGTTCCTCTGACCCAGATAAAGTGATGGTGAAGAAGGACAAGATGAGTGTCGTGGCCTACCTGGTGTCTATACACCTATACACTTCATTAGCAAATACAGCCTTGTTTTCACAGACATGAAACAAATATTTATTTTAAAGCACAACATATGCCCAAAATTAGTTTTGGTCCCAATTCTATTGGCTAGCTCTAATTAGTCATGATGTTCATTAAGGGTGAAAATTGTCTCTTGTCTAACTTTCCAATAATATTGAGCTATAAGTTATTTAAAGGCATATTAAAAATCAGGTAGCCATGGCAACCAGCTGTCATGACGCAATGCCTTTGTTTACACAGTACTTCAGCAAAGAGTTGTAGAATGATCTTGGCTTATTAAACGATTTCACAATGAGCTGTATTGCTCATTCTCTGTTGAGTTCAAAAGCAAATTTTGAATTTTCTGAGCATATATATATAATATGATAATTAATGCTACCACCACTTTAGGAAATATAATTTTTGGCTACATTTTACTCTATACCTTCTATTGTCAGAGTAAATAGACTTAAAATAATATTCAAGCTCATGTCAATTTTAAATTCTAAAAAATATAAATAATTCATACTTCCAAGACCTGGTAAAAATTATTTCTCTATGCTTATTTTGCTTACGTAAATAGAACTTATCATGTGGATTCTCAGATATCATATATACTACATACACTGATGATTTTATTAACCTGTGCTCCCTAATTCATTTCAATAAAATTAAATGGAACACTTAATTTATGTTTTAAACACTGGGTACCTACTGTGGCCTGAATGTGTCCTCCAAAATTCACGATCAATGTCATATTGTTAGGAAGTGGGCCTTTAGGATGTGATTGAGCCACGAGGGTGGAGCCTCATAAGACAACCTTATAAAAGGGCTGGAGGGAATTAGTCTTGGTTCCTTTTTCCCTTCCACTTTCTGCTACATAAAAACACAGCATTTGTGCCCTCTGCAGGATGCAGTGACAAGGCACCATCTTGGAAGCACAGAGTTGCCCTCATCAGACAACTGAATCTGTCAGTGCCTTGATCTTTGACTTCCTAGCCTCCAGGACTGTGAGGAAATACATTTTTCTTCTTTATAAATTATTCCATTTCAGGTATTTTGTTATAGCAGCACCAATAGGCTAAGGCAGCACTTGATTTTTAAAAATTGAAGTTCACCTATGAAAAATGTATTTTCTATTTTAATTTACTCTTATTATTGTTTTGAATTTTCATTTTTATTTCAATAGTTTTTGGAATACTTGTGGTTTTTGGTTACATGGATAAGTTCTTTAGTGGTGATTTGTGAGATTTTAGTGCACATGTCACCCAAGCAGTGTACACTGTACTCAATGTGCAGTCTTTTATCCCTCATACCCTCCCAACCTTCTCCCCTGGGTTCCCAAAGTCCATTATATTATTCTCAGGCCTTTGCATCCTCATAATTTAGCTCCTACTTATAAGTGAGAATATACAACATTTGGTTTTCATCCCTCAGTTACTTCCCTTAGAATAATGACCTCCAGTTTCATCCAAGTTGTTGCAAAAGACATTGCTTCGTTCCTTTTTATGGCTGAGTAGTATTCCATGGTATACACATACCGCATTTTCTTTATCCACTCATTTGTTGATAGGCATTGAGGTTGGTTCCACATCTTTGCAATTGTGAACTGTACTGCTATAAACATGTGTGTGCAAGTGTCTTTTTCATATAACGACTTATTTTCCTTTGGGTACACACCCAGTAGTGGGATTGCTGGATAGAATGGTAGTTCTACTATTAGTTATCTAAAGAATCTCCATACTGTTTTCCATAGTGGTTGTACTAATTACATTCCCACCAATAGTGTAAAAGTGTTCCCTCAAAAATTTATTTTCTTAGGTGCTCTGCAAACAGGTCTTCCTTCTCTTGAGGACACATGTATAATCTCAGATTTGGGCCTTCAAGGAAAAGAAGAGGTCATGTTGTTGAACCTGAGCCCAGTATCCAGGTATAGAGCTCAGCTGTCAATATGGAGATGCAACTGCAATAAGGACACTGTAAGGATACTAGAGGAGGTTAGGCTGAGGGCTTGATTCAAAAACCTAACTCTTGTACATGAGGTAAAATCAAGGCAACAGGTAGACAAGAGTTGGAATCTGGGTCCATTCATTGAATGCAAAATGGAATGAGAGACATGGATTTGAAAGCATAGATAAATCATAGGTAAAGATCCCCAAGGCCTTGACCAGCCCCAAGCTGGGAAACAGCACAGAACATGTGAGTTGAAGAAATCTTCACCTAAGTATTACCCAAGTGCAATGGGGCTTCTCTAGAAGATCATAGCTTTGGAAGGTCAGACTGGGTCTTGAGGTTTAGACAAGAATTGGAGTAAAAGCTGTGCTAACAAGGAGTAAATCTTTTTTAGTATCTTTCCTTAAGAAAATAATCCAAAAACAAAAAATATTAACCACAGAGACTCATCTCAGAATATTACTAATGATAGCAAAGAATTAGAAACAACCTAAACATAGAAAATAAAGATATCACTGAACAAATTATGGTTAATCCACTTGACAGGCAAGTATATAGAACATAAATTCCAGTTTTAATAATAATAACAGCAATAATAAAAGTTAGCTAAGAAAACAGCCACCAATCAAGGAAACTAGTTAAAATCTCTCAAGCATTGAATAAAATGTTTTGTCTATTAAGATAATTTTTTAGACTTAATCCTATCTTCTGTTTTCAGAGCCTAGGTATCTTTAATAAAAAGGGATCCAGCCTCTGGATTTTTCCTAAAGCTTTTCTGGAAGCCTCCTAAGTCTCCTAAAAGCAGTGACACCGGGGTTTTTAAGCTGGCCATGTGAGTCACCCCTGCAGCACTGTTTCTAGTTGTGGGTTTACTTTGAGTTTCAGTGCATTCCCCTTAGGTTCATGGGCAAATCTTCAGGTGAGAGTCAGCAAAAGAATGCAATAATGCTACTCAAAAGCAGGGAGTCTGATGGTTCTCATTTGTTCTTTCCTCCTGAAGCCTCCATTCTAAAGACTTTCTTTTTTGATTTCTCCCTCCCCCAAGAATGGGAAATACCAATACCTTGGTTTGCCACCTTCTGTTTCTGATTTGCTTTCTCAGGGCTCATTTAGTCTTTGAGCTTATAGGTTGTGCTCACTGGGATTTAGTGAACACAGCTTTCACTAAATTCATTGATGAATATTTAAAATAAATATTTATTGTGCATCTACATTTGCCAAGCCTGACGTAAACTAGAAGGACCCAAGGTACTTCATCCAGGGCACTTACCACATAGCAAAGGAGACAGATGTGAAATATACAAATAACTACACCATCACAGTTGAGCTAGGTGCTACTAGAGAAACAGACTGCCCGAAGGGATCAGAGATGAACCTGTTCAAAGTGGGACTCTCACAGAAAGAGATCCTGAACCTCAGTGGTATATTTGGAGGTGCAGGCCCCTTGGTGGGGAAGAGGGGGAAGTGAAACTGGGAAGGGGCCCTATTAAGCCAGCTACCATGGAAAGCAACTGGTGCTGAATCCCACAGGCAAAATGTAGAGCATAATGCAAGGTGCAAGTTTTGGAATTATCTCGCTGAAGTATCAAGGAAGCTGAGGTACTGTATACCAACTTCCAGCACTCATCCACAGAAGACTGCACAGCGGGTGTCAGTTCCCCAGCACTTTGGGGCCCAGGGCATACAGGCAGATAAGCTTTCCATGGTTCCAGAAGTTATTGGCACAATGAAATGGTTAAGGTTCCAGTGATGTGAATGATGCACTGACAGCACTGGTTACAGGGCATAATCTTATTACACAAGCACTGTATTGACAAAAGATGGCTTGGATGAAATGGAATGTCTCAACAGAAATAAATTCAAGTAAATACAACTGTGGTTACTCTTTTAAAAGAACAGAGAGATGTCAGTGCAGCCAGAATACCCAGCAGAGCAATCAGCACAGATAATATGCTTCCAAATCCATAGGGAGGGGAGGGATGGGCAAGGAACGGGTGGTCTGTCCAGGGCATAGCTGTGCATGATAGTATTGAGTGAGGGAGGGTCCCCTGAGCCCCCTTCATGTACATGAAGCTGAATAAAGGCTGCATGTTAGCCATTCTGAAAACATATTTTATAGCATCTCACCAGCTAAAAACACTTCATTAGTCCTGGGATTTACTGACATACTATCTGATCCCAGGGTAGGGGTATAGGAGTACATGCTTCTCCAACATGCACAAAGACTGCATTTGTTACTCTCAGATTCTCTCGGCAAGCACAGCCTGATCAACATACATTCCTGAATTTGGTGCTGAGGAATTAAATCAGACATATGCTTGTAAGATGTCTTGTGATTCCAGCTAGAGAGTCTATTTTGTGCTCATTAAGGATACAAGACTGTGGTGCATTTCCAGGCATATCTTAAATTTATTTAAAATTTATTTGTATTATTTTATTATCTAAATATATATCTTAAATGTATTTCATATGTAAATTAATAGTATGCTAAATTTATTTAAAATATTTGTATTCAGATGCGCCAAAATTGCATTTATGGGAATAGTAAAAGAAACCTTAAAACAATGCCAACTTTTAAAATAATTACTGTTGAAACAGAGATAACAGTTACTTGGAAAATAGTGTGAAGTACATATTCTTTGACATATGTTACAAAATTACATTCCTTATACATACATAATAGAACTGTGACTTGGAACAAGTTATGTGCCTAAGTCTCACTTTCTTGATCTGTAAAGGTTCTCATAATAGAATTATAAAAGATTAAATGAGTCAATTGCTTAACAACAATGCTTGTCAAAAAGAAAGTAGTTAATAAATGTTAGTGAGTGTTGTTGTTGTTAATTTCTAAAGAGTAACCATATAATTTATTGTTCAGACCTGGCCTTTTGTATTATTAAAAGAGAGAATTATTACAGTCAAAGATATAAACTTGCACTGTCTCAGGTAAGAAGAAATGTACAGTCTCCGTGTATAAAACCAACATGTTGCAAGTA
Source organism: Ateles fusciceps (assembly GCA_036589455.1). Taxonomy (NCBI): domain Eukaryota; kingdom Metazoa; phylum Chordata; class Mammalia; order Primates; family Atelidae; genus Ateles; species Ateles fusciceps. The sequence continues at coordinate 85,399 of JAZHEH010001445.1, forward strand.
TAAGTAGTTAACCTATCATGTCAGCTGAAACCCACGATGCTTTATCCTCAGAAAGTTTGCTCTTTTGATTTACATAGTTGTATGAATGACATATGGAGGTGGGTGGCTAGAAAACAACCTTAGAGAGAGGACAACTGAGAACTTCATTCAACAAATACTTTACTGAAGATTCAGTGGTGAGTAAAACGGGATGTTTTGCAGTTAACCTTCAAATTTTTTTCTATGTAATAGCTTGCTTCCCTATACACACACATTGGAAAATTATTAGTTGGTTAATCACCAGTTATGGCAACATTTTTTAATTGCATGAATTTGTACAACCGCAATAACATAAGTATGGAAACTGGAAGATTGTCCTACAGTAAAGAAAGGCCGATAGCTACTGATAAAGTCATCGCTTTGAGTGAGGAAGTCCTTTCACTTTAAAGGTTTTATTTTAAATACAGTTAAGACAAAAAAAAAGTATTAAAAAATTTCTAATCATAAAACTTTCATATGTCACCTTTATATTAAAGAAGGATTTCAAAATCTTTGAATGAATTCTTAATCATCTATTTTGAAAATGTGCCCTTGGGTTTCACCCTTGACTTGGGTGTCTGACATCTGCCTTCTGAGTTTTGACCCAAACTTCAAAGTGACCCTCTTGTTACACATATCAACAAATAATTGCAGAACATGGTAAATTCTTTATTGGATGCATAAGCCCAGCATGATGAGGGCAAAGTTTATGGACTCCATCTACTTCGAAACGCCATGTACCTCTCAGATATTCCCGCCTCGGATAAATCTTTATACATGTCAGCTTCTCTAGGGCATATCCTAGGCATAAAACTGCTGGGACATAGAGAAGGTACGCTTGCCACTTCACCAAATATTTGCAAACTACTCACACATACTGTCTTTGCCAACACAATATGGTCAGATTCACAAATTTTGCCAATCAGGATGAATACAAAAGTATATCTTATTTTCATTTCAATTTGCATTCTCCCAAATACATTCATGTCCCAAATTCAAACTGTTGTTGCTATTACGTATAATTGTTGTTAGTACTAATTTACATATGTTGGTGAATTTTTTATCCAAAACCTTTATTTATTTTTCTTTTGATCTCTTTGTCTTTTTCCAATTGGCTTGCTAGATTTGTATATTTTAAACAATAATATCTTGGTCTGATATAGATAGGTAGATGATTGTAACAGATGATACATAGATTAGATAGATAAATAGATAGATAGATAGATCTTCATCTATTCTGATGTGTACCTTTACCTTTTAAACATACAGTGACTCATATCACAAAGACATTTTAGATTTTGATACAAACATATTTATCAATCTTTTGTTTATGAGTTTCATTTTTATATATGACTTTTAAAATTTACTTCTTACACTGAAACTATAAAATATTAGCCATTTTTATTCAAATGTTTTGAAGGCTCTCTTTTTCATCTTTAGGTCTTAATCTATCTCTGTCTATGCTATGAGATAGAAACTTGTGTTTTACTGAATTCAAATCTATGAAAGGGCATATATTGTGGATCAGCTTCTGGACTCCTCATTCTATGATTTTATTATAGCGCTTTGCAGTATATCTTGATTTTAAGTTATGAAAGAACCCTCCCTTTATGTTCTTTCTTCAGAATTTTCAGGATTATTCTGGTATTTTGGGAAATTATTGCTATTAATAAATTTGAATGTTTTCTAAATGCCAACAAAGCAAAACTTGTTAGGACTTTTACTGGATGCCTTTTGCATATATTCATTGCTTTCTGGATAATCAATATGATTATTAGCAAGTCTACCTATCAAACAATTTATTTCATTCCATTTATTGGGTCTTTCTACATCATTTAATATTAATTTTGTAACTTTTATCTACACAGAATTTAAACTTCCGTTAGTAAGTATATCCCTAGGTACTTGAGACACTTTGTTATTACAGTAAATGAGATTATTTCCCTTTTACATTTACAAATTTGTCTAATGGTGTTATATGTAACAGACCACTAGAGCTTTCTGTATGTTGATTTTTTATCCAGAGACATTGTTGAATTTCTTAATAGTGTAGACACTTCATCTGAGTATCCACTGGGTTTACCATGTAAGATATTATACAGCTACAAATAATGACAAGTTTTCCTCATCATTTTTCATTTTCTTCCTTGTCTTATTGCTTTAGCTAGAGCTCTCAGTACAGTGTTTGAATAATATTGGTGATGACAAATACCTTTGCATTGGTTTTGACTCTCAAATTATTGCTTCTAAAATATTTTCACAAATTACAAGGCTTGATCAGTATTTGTGGTAGGTAATCTTTATTGGATTTTAAAATCCCTTTTATTACGAGTTGCTAAATAGCGTTACCCTACCTCTGACTTGAATATTATCAAATTCCCTTTTTCCCATCTATTGATTATCATTGTCTTACTTTAATTTGTATATGTACCACTCATTTTTTAGCCCTTTGAAAGTAGCTTCTGTTTCTGCGGATTCCTGAAAATATGCCTCTAAATGTCATCAGTGAATTTCATATTCCCAATCAAGTAGTCACTCTCCTTAGCCCATTCCTCTCAAACTCTCTGCAGCATCTCATGCAGTTGGTTATTTCTCTTTTTTTTCTGAAACGCTTTCTACTCTTGGCTGCTGATGTCCTACAACCTCCTGGTGCTCCTCTGGCTGCACAGGTGGTTTCTTCACTTTATTTTTTACAATTTTTCTATACCAAACTTTTAAATGCCGATTTATTGAGGACTCAGTTTTCAGCCCTCTTCTCAATTTAGCCTCATATTCATGTTCAATCCATAAAAAATTCCTATACATACAACCTCTAAAATGCATCATAAGAAGATTCACTTTCTCTGCAAACTGTAACTGCCGCAATCCTTGTCCAAATCACTAGTCACTCTTGTTCTCACTTGGGATGATCTCAATGAATTCCTTGACTCCTTCTCCTCTCCCCTCTTCCCCACCCAAATACTCTCTCCACATCGTGTTCAAATCAATGTAATAAGACACTCCAGATTATGCCACATACCTGTTTAAAACCCCCAAAGGCTCCCATTGGCCTGCTTATTATTTTGCTCCCTAGTTCAGTAAACACTGAATTATTGAGTAAAAAAATAAATTAGTGAATAGGGATAAATGAGTGAATACATTTTGACATTTCAGACATCTTTTAAAAGATGAATTGCATGAATTGTGGCCTCGGAGTAAAAAACATCCATGCCAACACAGAAAACAGCTGTGATGGAGATGCAGAGTCATGGAGGAGTGAGATGCTTAAGGAAGGCAAGGAACCACAACATCTAGACACAAAGAAAGGTGAGCATAATTTGAGCCTGCTGGTAGGAGGCAGGTTAGAGGCTAAACAAGAAAAGAGTTTACACCTTCCACTAGGGAATGTAGCCTTTTTCTTAGATGTCTCTCTCACACATACACATACATCAACATGAAGTATTCAATATATATGGCATTTGGTCTTTGTGTGATTTGATATGTAGATGTGTGTTCATGTGTCTACATGCATTGTGTGTATCTGTGTTAGTCATCTGTTATATAACAAATACCATGAAACTTAGTTACCAAGCTAACAAACATTATCTCACAGTTTCTGTATGTCATGTGATGGAAGGGCAAACATGTTCCCTTGTGCCCTTTTATAAGGGCACTAATGTCATTCAGGAGGACTCTGCCCTCATGTCTTAATCACCTCCCAAAAGACCCCACCTCTTAATAATATTGCATTGGAGATTCGTCTTCACCATGGATTTTGGGGGGGACACAAATATTAGACCATCATAACTCCTGACCCCTCTTAGGACATTTACTTTAGGAAATCATAAATGCAAGTTCTTTCTCTACCCCTTTGAGATTTAAATCTTGTCCCAGACTTTGCTGATTTTACAACCAAGGAATGTCTTTCTCAAAAACCTAGAAGCCACAGCTTTAAAATATAACCATCGAAGGAGGAAGAGTACCTACCTATCTGTCAGTTTCTGTGGGAAAGTCCTACCAGTTAGCAACACAGATGTCCCCACCATATTGGGCAACCACCACTCTAATATCCTCCAATACTTTTTCCCAGCACTTAAAGTCTCTCACACTTCATGTTTTTTTGTTTTTTGTTTTTTTTTTTTTAGAAGCAGGGTCTCACTCTGTTGCCCAGACTGGAGTGCAGTGGTGTGATCATAGCTCACTGCAGCCTCAAACTCCTGGATCGTCCTGCCTCAACCTCCCAAGTAGCTGGGCCTACAGGTATACCACCACAAGAGATAAGGTCCCACTATTGCCCAGGCTGATCTTGAACTCCTGGCCTCAAATAATCCTCCCACCTCAGCCTCCCAAGTTGCTGGGATTACAGACATGAGCCATCTCACTTGGCCAAGAAGTCCACTTCTTGTTTCTGTAGAGCTGAGTTCAGTTTCTCTCCCCCATTACAATTGTCTTGGCCCATGTTGCAATAATCTTACATAAGGCCTTCCTTGCTGATTCTAGCAAGTGTCTGGGGCAATATATATATATATATATATATATATATATATATAATAGTGTGTGTGTGTGTGTGTGTGTGTGCAATACTAACAGATGAGGATCTCTGGAGGCCATCTTAGGAAGCTGCCTGCCACAGTGGTGTGTGTGTGTGTGTGTGTGTGTGTGTGTGTATGTGTGTGTGTCTCCAAAGTAACTACATAGTAAGCCTGCATGTGGAGCATTCAAAATGTGAATTCCTTTTGACCGATACCTGTTGGCCTATCTACATATTAAAGAAACATATTTAGTATTTCAAAGATGTAAATTCAGTGTTTATAGCCTTCAAAGGATGAGTGCTGATCAAAGGGACCCACAGAATTGTCCAGAAAAATCCCCATTTGGTCCAACCAGGGCATCATCTCTCAGTGAAACCCTCTCCAAAAGGAAAAAATAAATGAATTTCTCACTAGTAACCAGTAATCTGTGCCCCATTAGACCTAGAATTATTCCTGGTCTCAATTATTAATATTCACCAAATGAAAACAAACACAGTTTAGGAGGAGGAACAAAAACCCATGGATTGCCTTCATGGAGTACTTTACTGTGGCCAGACTTGACATTAACATCTTAATAACTCTGATAGAATCATTTAAGAACTTCACTTCATGTAAATAGAGAAAATGTTAACAAGGAGAAAATGTGGGTGATTAATAAATGTGATTGAAATGAAATGACCTTTACTTATGAACTGCGTAATTAAAGTAATCAAGGGGAGACCCAGCTGTGATGAAAAATGTCATAGAATAGACCAAAATGCAATTAGCTATCGTCTTTGTTAAAAAAAAAATCATCATTTGATATGCTTTATAGTGGAAGGGGTACATTTAAAAATTGCTTTTAGAGTAAATCGAGTTTTTCCTGACTGCCTGGAAAATGTTCCTACTTCAGGGCAGCTGCAGCATTATAAATACACCACACTGAAAAATACAATCCCTATGGAATAAAAATAGTAGCATGCAAAGATTTATCTTATGTGCCCTCTGATATCCTCTGAATTCCAATTAGAAGTTTCCTGCAGCACACAGTATCAATCAGAAAACAGTAGCTCAGAGGCACCAGATCACTTTAAGTCTTCTGATGTGACTCTTGGGGGAAGGAGAGAATGAGGATACATTGTCCCTAAAAAGACTCGTCCTCTTTCTTTTGGCAGCAAAACAAGCAACTCCGTCCAAAAACCTGAGAGAGAAATCAATCGGCATTCAAGGATCAGCGATAAAGTTTTCCTGAATTAAACTGACTAAGGACATTTTAGACGTTTGCACACTCCTGCCTTTATTCCAGCTGAGTAATAAGTACAGTGCAACCCACTGTCATCACCAAACTTTCTTTTTCCACTTCTTTCCTCAAAAACACCAACCCTGAACTTGGTCAAAACCCTGAACACCACCTGTATTTTAGATCAGGAAACTTCAATAGCCTATTGGAGGCAGAGTCCTTGGAGGCAAATGCAAGCCCCACTCTCTGTGGGTTTGTGAGCTTAGTCAACATACTTAGCCCCTCTCTGCCTCAGTTCCCTAATTCCATTACTAATGTGCCAGTGGGGGTGGGTCTATTTCCAGAAAGTCTGAGGATAATTGGTATGTAAAAACTCCAAACATAGGAGAATAGTTACTAACATTTTATACAGCTAATTCCTTGGCATGCCCTAAATGCCTAGGAAAAGTAACTACACTTTTTCATTATGAGTTTCCCCATCTCCGTAATGGGGATAATAATAATAATAAGCATAACACTTCCTAATTGGTTGCTGTAGGAATTAAATAGTTTAATAAATGGAAAACATTTAGTGCCTACCAAGTAATGAACTCCACATAAATTCTGACATGTTTGCTGTAAACTCTAGATCATTGAAACTAGGCCGAAAGAACAAAAGCTACACAATGATGTTATTGTTGCCATCGTGGGTCAGAGAAGTTACCTCTGGGTTTCCTAGCAGCCATGTCAAAACAAAACACAGAACAAAGCTCTCTCTTATTTTATAACCCAAGAAAAATTGTCCTTCAATGTTCTTGGGACTAAATCTGGTGGAATTCCTTGCATGAAACTTTCTTTAAGGGATATTAAAAGGTGTAATGGATGGGCAGAGACTTCAACAAGCTAAGAAAAAGAAAAAAGCTAAAATAATTCATCTGTATTCTATTGATGTGGTAGTTGGACTCATCTCATAGCTATGTCAGTTCTGCATTTTACTTCAACTCATGGTAAGGTAAGGTACAAACCTAGGGGTGTTGCATGGCTCAAGAATGGCAGTCTACAAACCTAAACCAAGTAGAAATGTAGAGAAAACCAGCCATGTCACAGAATGAATAAAAGAATGGAAACTGAACAGAAAGAATTAGCTCTCTGCTTTCCTAGAGATAGCCTTCTGACAAGATGGAGGTAACTTCCTTCATGCAGTGAAGGTAAAGAATCACATGTAATTAAACAGTCTAAAAACTCACATAATCCAGTGATGCATTTTGTTGTTTGTAATGTAAACTTAACAAGTATTTACTGAGTGCACAGGTGCATAATTTTTGAGGAGTTGTGAAGATGAAAGCTCAATTTTTGCCCCTCAGGTAATATACAGGTTAGAGGGGAAAACAGACATAAGAAAATGAATGCAAACTTTTGGGAAGAACTGAGGATGTGGTTTGAAATAGCTTAACTCACGCATGAATTGGGAGCATCAGTAGGCAGGTTTCTGTTTTAGCTTTGGTTTTTGGCCTATTTTTAAATAAAATATGCATAGTAATTTTAATGTAAAGTTAAAAATCAATTTTTTTTCAAATTGTCAAGCATAAAAAACAAATCTCTAAGTAGATTTGGTATGTTTAAGTCACAGTTTCTCATTTCCAGAAACAGCTAGGCTTCTTGGACTATGATGTCCCTGGAAAAACAGTACACAGAAGTAACATTCTTGGAGTTAGGCAAACCCATGTGGCACTCCAGCTTTTTTGCCTAACTGCTTTGTATTGGCTATCATGCTAATGCCTTAACCTCAGTTCTCTCATCTGATATTAGATCCATTCACCTCTTTCTCTTTAGCACCAGTGACATCCCAAGAGCCTTGAAAATGCTAGACTCACTCTTCTCTCACTTGAGGATTTTCTCTGAACTCACTTTTTGAAGGTGAAGAAATGGGGAAGTTTTGTTTGTTCCGACCAAAATCAAGATGTTTGATCATGCAGCCATTTCCTGGCTCTTAAAACAAAACAAAACAAAAAACAAACAAACAAACATTTAATTCTAATTCAGAGGTGACTCAGTCTGCCTCTTGACATTTCTGAAGTTCTGGGTGTCCGCTTGCAAATGATCTGGAGACATTGTTGCATGGCATTCCAAGGGTTTGTCCTTCTGTTAGATTGGCAAACTTGAGTACACATTAGATCTAGGAGGTCTCCACTTGTATGGTGAACCTTTGGAAGAAAATAGACTTTAAGAAGACTCTTAAAAAGGTCTTTCTACTTTAGGAAAACCTGACTGACAAGAAGAAACAAGGACTGAAAGTCACATCATACACTTTCAATTGAATTTTTAGGTTTTGGTTGGTTGGAGTGTCTGCTCTTGTGTGTATGTTTGTGTGTATGTGTGTTCTCACTTACTGTCCTTATCTACACAAGAAGGTGAATAAAAAGCTGGTGGAAGGCTTTTTTTTTAGTTGGTTCATCATTTTGGAAATGTTTACATATGGAGCCATAAATCTGAAAAACAAAAATGTTTTAGCATACTTGATTGAGGTCATCATGTTTATCAAATACACATTAATGTGGTTGATAACATTGAAATCTCATATCTGTATTTTCTCTGTTATTTTGAAATAATTGGAAATGTGTTAACCTCAGAGCTGCAGATCCATACATCAGTTGTTTCAGGATCTTCTGTTGCCCGGAAATCCTCTACATCATATTTAACTGTAGAAAGGGTGGTCAGGCCAGCAGAAACATTGCACAGATCACTGTCAGGCTGGGAAGTTAAAAGAAGGGGTTGTTTTTCCTCGACTTCCCAGACTATCTTCTAAAAGGCAATGATCATTCTATTTTTAACCATCTCATTTTGGCTTATCTTCTTATCGTTCCTTTCCGTTCTTTTTTTTCTTTATATATACTTTTCCACTTTTATCTGCCTGCCTGCATTTTATTTCTCCCTTCTACTGAGATGTTAAATGCTTTCTCTTCCCCATCTTCTGCAATTTGGTAACTGCTTTTCTTGTATTTTTATTCCTCTGACTTTTTATAGTTCTTCCTCCCCCCTGCTTCATTCTTTTCTTTCAAGTCCTCTTTTCCTTTTCTATTTTTGATGTGTTGACTTGAATTTATCACAGTTACTTAAATACTTGTGTGACATGCACAGAGTGAGCCAAAAGAGGCCAGAAGCAAATTGGGATTCCATGGGCAGTGGACTCAATCATGAGGAATAGCCCAGTTGCAGCAAACACAGAGAAAGGCTGTGCCTGCTTTAATGAAGAGAGATTGAGCAGTTGCATAAAAAGATAGATAGTTAGGGCAAATTAGGCACAGGCCAGGATGGAAATGGATAAAAAACATAGCACCCCTACCAATTCCTACAATGATCTAATTTTATGCATTCAGTATTCAAGCAATAAATTGTATGATATTCAAATTGGATTGGAGTCTCTAATTTTAAGTCCTAAGAATTCTCCTTCCTTAGTATGCATTTCCATGCCATCAATGAACAATGCTGAACATCATGTCAGTATTTTCCATGTAAATTCTTGTGCAAATCAAGCCCCATTACTATGGAGGTGCAGTCAGTAGGCTTGTGGATAGGTGACCAGCTGGACTGGATTGAGTTCAAAAGTTATTCTAAAACTTCAGTTTAAAATTGTAATGGTTAATTTTATGTGTCAACGTGACTGTGCCATGGGGTGCCCAGATATTTGGTCAAGGATTATTCTTTGTGGGAAGGGTTTTGGATGATATAACATTTAATTTGGTAGACTGAATAAAACATATTTCCCTACATAATCTGGGTGGGCCTCATTCAATCAGTTGAAGGCTTGAATAGAACAGAAAGGGCCAACCCTCTCCTGAGTAGGAGGTAATTCCTCCTGCCTGAGTGCCATCAAACTGAGACATTGGCTTTTTTCCCTGCCTTAGGGTTCATGTTGAAATAGTGGCTCTTCCTGGGTCTCAAGACTGCTAGCTTTCAGACCGGAACCACACCACTGACTATCCTGCTTCTTAGGCTTTCACACTCAGAGTGGAACTAAACCATCAGCTCTCCTGGGTCTCCAGCTTGCAGACTCACTCTGCAGATCTTGGGATTTGTAAACCTTCACAATGGCATAGCAAATTTCTTATACTAAATCTCTTTCTACATGCATACACAGACTGTTGGTTCTGTTGCTCTGGAGAACACTGACTAACACAAAAATCTTACCATGGTAAGAAACCTTAGTCACTTATTACAACATCATGTTTTTACACAAAGGACAAATAAGGTCCAGAAAGACAAAGGAATCTGATGAAATTAAAACAGCAAATTAGTGTTACTGCTAACTCTGTCCCTTCTCAAGTCCTCATTAGGATTCTGGGGCAGTAAGAGGATTATTTGTGATGCTGGGCAGATTTGAATCCATATATTTAGCCTTGTGATGTCAGAGCAGCTGAAGCAGTGTAACAGGTACAAAAAGAGGCAATGATTATTTCAATATTAGCAAGTTCAGTTCCCCTCCAGCAAAGATTTTTCCAGACAATTTCTGTAATTATTCTCATTAACTTTTTCAAAATGTCTGTAGCACTGCCCAGCTCCCAAGGGAAAAAGTCTATCTCTGGTTTCCACTGTTAGTTTAGTGATGCTGGAATTATAGCACTGCAAAGGACTCAAGAGAAATAGCATGCCTACTTCCTAATGCTATGAACTTGTGACCTTACATGGCAAAAGGGACTTTTTGCAGATGTGATTCAGTTAAAGATCTTGAGATGGGGGATGATTCTGGGCTGTCTGGATGAGTCCAGTGTCAGCACAGGGCTCCTTATAAGAGAGAGGCAGGAAGGTCAGAGTCAGAGAAGGAGATATAAAAATGGAAACAGAGGTCAGAGAGAGAGAAAGAGAAGTCTGACAATGTCACACTTCAAACTTTAAATATGGAGGAAGGAGCCACAAACTAAGGAATGCAGGTGGTGTCTAAAATCTGGAAAAGGCAAAAACACATACTCTCCTCTGGAGTATCCAGAAGGAATGCAATCCCTCAACTCTAGTATGAGCCATTTGTGCTCTGACCTCTATAACTCTGAGATAATATATTGAGTTGTTCTAAGCCACAAAGTTCAAGAAAATTTATTATAGCAGCATTAGGAAACTGATACAGTGAGACTTGCAAAAACTGATATGTGAGACCAATCTTTAATAACTCCATTCACAACTTCCTCCACCAATCAAATTTTATATTTAACAAATTTGTCAATTACCAAAGGTACAACAAAAAGTGAGTCAGCTCCTCTCCAAGGAGCTTACGGTCTAAAGGCAAAGAGAGTTTTCTCAACATGAAACATATCTCTTTCCTGATTAAGAAGCTTAACAACCACCCACAAATAGTGTCTATTCATAGACTCATGGTGATCTGTAACCCTTTGCTAAACAATGAAATTGCATTCATTTTGCTTTATGTAGGTCAGCTTGTCTAAAGAGCTATGTTGCCAATGGACTTAAAAATTTTTTTGCCATCCTTCTCATTTCTTCTGTGCAGTTTCCCCTGAGAACCCAAATGGTATTTTACCTTCATGTCTACCCAAATCTAAAAGTTGTGGGATTAGGATGATAATCGCTTTTGCAATGTTGGGTAGATAGTCATATTCTGGGACTCTATCTTGTCATGCTGAAAACTCATTAGGATTTGGAGTCAATGAGTACATGCTCAAGAAGGTGGTGGTTCTCTCCGTGGGACAGCTGAATCCCTAGGTACAATTGCATGTTTAGACCTATAGACTGGTCCCTAATGGGACATTGAGTTGGAATCCTTTTCTATCCACCAGTCTTGTCCAAAGAACAAGACAGCCAGATTCTCTCTTACATTTTTCTAAAGCTGACCCTCCCACATTGTTCTACAATGCATTAACTGAGGAATACAATTCAATGACTGCTGTGTTAATTAAATTTTGGTCTCTATCTTTCAACCCCCCAGCAGCCCTATCCTTTGTCATGTGACTCTTCCCATTACAGGTGAGTCAATTTCCCTGCTGCATTGATGCTGGGCTTGGCAACTGTATTAGTTTCCTCATTGCTGCTGTAACAAATTATCAAAACTTAGTGATTTTGAATGACACTAATTTATTATTTTATAGTTCTGGAGGTTAGAAGTTCACAAATGATTTTTTTAGGGCTAAAGCCAAGATGTTGTGTTCCTCCTGGAGTGTCTAAGGCAGAATCAGTTCCTTACTGTTCAGGTTTTAGTGGCTGCCCTCATTCCTTTGTTCATGCTCCAGCCCCAACACTGGCATTACTCTGGCCTCTGCTTCCATGATCATGTCTCCTTCTCACTGTGATCTTCCTGCCCATTTATGTAATTCAGAATAATCTTGCATCTCAAGATCTTAACTTAATAACATGTGCAAAGTCCCTTTTGCCATGTAAGGTAATATATTAATTAACAGCTGCTGAGGATTAGGACAGAGTTATCATTGGGGGACCATTATTCTTCCCACACAGCAAAGTTACTTGCTTTGGTCAGAGAAGCAAAGGCAAACGTGATGGTTTGCTAGTCAAGTCCAGGCCTGAAAAGACAACACATGTTTCCACTCATCTCTCCTATGGTTCTGTCATTACCATGAAAAGAACTCATCCTAGATGGCTTGCTACACTAAGGAAGATGGGAAGCATGTAAAGTAGACTGATTCCAACCTACAGCTCCAGCTAGGCCAACTCCATCATCCATGCCCAGGTGACCTTGAGTCCACCAATACACAGATGCTTGATTAAGAAGAAAAAAGTGTTTGTTGATTTATTAAAATAAACCTTGGGGGAATTTTGTTATATGGCAATGCTGTGGTTAATGACTAGCTGATACAGTTGTACTTGGTTCAAAGCTTGAAGTAAAAAGTCTTGGGCTGTGTGAGGCTTCCAGGACATGAACACCTGTTGCCCTGATACAGTGAAGAATTACAATTATGCTTGAAGTTTTGCTCTGATATCTGTTTAATCTTACACATAACACTTACTGCACATCTCACTTTCTTGAACATTGGTGGACCCAGTTATATGTGAAGAAGTTCCAAAGATTTTGAAAGAACATATTCTAATCTGAGCTTCTTCCAGGAACTTAGATATTTTCTCAAACATGACTCCAAAGAAAATTTAATTCAACTCCATTACACATACTTTACTCATCTTGTTAGAGATATGAAATGATCAATAATAGAGGTCTAATTAAAATGACAGTGACATGTCTGTCTAATTTTCTGCTTGAACTGGATTGTAATAATAACTGATGAAAATTCCCAATATGCCCATTGCCAACATATTTTCCTGTGCCATATGTATCTCAGTGATGTTAATTGATGATAGTGGTATGAATTTGACATTACTAGATATTGCAGATATGACTAAAATACCTGTTTTACAAAAGTGCCTGCATTTGGAAGATGCAGTTGAGGAAGGAGTTTGAAGACTTAAGATTAAGATGACACTCACTCTTGACATTCAGGGACAATCCCAGTTTTAAATATTCCATTCAGCATTTCAGATCACTTGACAGCCAACATGATCTGATTTGAGGATCAAAATATAAAGGGAAAGTGCTTTGATGGCTCTTTGCAGATTTTTAACCATTTATTATCCACTCCAGGAAGCAAACAACTGACCTTATTTAAAAAAAATCTGTACAATGTTTTAAGGTATTTTCCATGCAGAGACAATTAATCCAGAAAGGGAATAACTCTAAAATATGCACATTTTTCAGAAAGTTGGAAATATTTTTACTTGCAAAAGAACATTCAACACATAAATGGAAAATATTCAATATACAAATATCAGCTTCTTTAGAATTGTAATTTTAATTGCTAAGACGAATGTTGAAGCTGATTTAGCACCAGAATCATAATTGACCATAAGTTTTCTCTTGCTTTTATAACCATTCCTGCAAGACTGAATTTAGTTTCAGAGCTGAAGTAAAGCATCCCCGTAAGATGTTATAGATTGAATTGTGTCCCCCAAAAGATGTTGAAGACCTAATGCCCAGTACCATGATTATGACCTTATTTGGAAATGGAGTCTGTGCAGCAAGTCCAGTTAAGATAAGGTAATTAGGTGGGGAATAATCCAATATGATTAATGTCCTTATAAAAAAGGGAAATTTCAACAAAGACTCAGATGTCCAGAGGAGGAAAACGACGTGAAGACATAAGAAGCCATCATTCTGAGCAAACTAACACAGGAACAGAAAACCAAACACCACATGTTCTCAGTCATAAGTGGGAGCTGAACATTGAGAACACGTGGACACAAGAGAGGGGAACAACACACACCATGGCCTACTGGAGGGTGGGGGTTGAGGGGGAGGGAACTTAGAGGACGGGTCAATAGGTGCAGCAAACCACCATGGCACATATATACCTATATAACAAACTTGCATATTCTGCCCATATATCCCATTTTTAGAAGAAATAAAGAAAAAAATAAACAATAAAATTAAAAAAAAAAAACCATCATTTACAAACCAAAGCACGGCTGAGGATATGAGAACCTAAGAGAAAGGCATAGAATAGATTCCTTCTTACAGTTCTCGGAGAAATCAGCCCTGTTGACAACACCTTTATCTTGGACTTCTAGCCTCTAGAGCTATGAGACAATCAATTTTTGTGGTATTTGCCACACCACCACACAGTTTGTAGTGCTTTATTATGGCAGACCTAAGAAACTAATGTGGATGCCAAACTTGCTCTGGTTCCTTTGATATATTACAGATTAGAAGCTATTGATTACAGTATTCCAAGAATAATCCACAAAAGATGCATTTTTCTGTTCTCCAGCTTACATGTGTTACTAAACAAATAGCCATTGCTCAAGCCCCAGGCTGAAGTTCTTGACCCATTCAAACCTACTGAAGTAAATATAGTCATGCATCACTTAAGGATGGGGATACATTCTGAGAAGGGCATCATTAGTCAATTTTGTCATTGTGTAAACATCATAGAATGTGCTTACACAATTTTAGATGGAATAGCCCACTCCATTATATAGCCCAATTATAATCTCATGAGCCTACCCTGGTACAGGCAGTCGTTCACTCACGAAAACAACATTATGCGGCATGTGACTGTAGTCTCCTTGTTTTTTAAAATTAAAATTCTCATGAAATATGCAATAAGATCCAAATAGTTCCAGATTCAAAGTCTAGAAAAATAATCAGTATTTAAAAAATAAGACAACATTTAGTGCAAGTTTATTTATATTTTTTGTGGCTCTTTAAGACATTTAAATATCTGTCACACATTCAAGACAATCTAAACCAAACTAATGGTTACTTTTAGTGTTATTGGAATAGTGGTTTCAAATAGCTGCAATGTACTCAGGTTTTCAGTGATGGTGTAAATAATGTCAAATCAGTGTGCTAACCCTTTTAGAGAGCCAACATTGTTACCCCCCACTTTCTGCATTTATTTGGCAACTTCAGGATGCCTCCCTCACTTATATTTTCCCCTCCTCCCTTGTCAACTCCTGCCCTCTGGAATGCCTCTGTAGTCTTTCACACCACGATGCTAATAAATTTAAGTAAATAAGTTAACTTACCAGGACCACCCTGCACCTGTTTTTATAAATAAAGTTTTATTGTCAGGCTGCCAATTTTCATGTTATCTATAGCTGCTTTCCAGCCATGTTTGCCATGCTAAGTAGCTACAACAGAGTCTGTTGGCCTGCAAAGCCAAAAGTATTTACTCTCTGGTCCGTTACAGAAAAAAAAAAAAATCTGCCAACTTGTATTTTATGGCTTCTCTTTCAGTAAAAGCAAAAACAAACAAAATATCCCCCCACAGAATGTTTAAGTCATATTTGAAATCTGCAGGACATAGGAGAGTAAATAACATGGTTGTGGGAGATGTCAATAGCCATAGATTTCACATCAAATATGCCAGAAACCCACTTTAAATTTGAGTCCAACACAAGTAACACAAAATGGGTAGGGAGGCCACATTTCCATAGCTATATTGTATATGGGCAGCAGCTACCTATGTATATGTGTATGTATATGTATATGTATATATATATACATTTAATAGCTATGTGGTCTATAAACATCTGTGTGGTCTATCTAGGGTCTCATTCATTTCTGTTCTTATAATCTGAACTGTTGATTTGTTTCTGGACATGCAAAATATCAGCATATTCCCAAGCCTTCAAGTAGAAGAGATATGTTTTAGTAAATATTAATGAAAGTTTCAATTTCAAAGTTAGTGCTTGCCTGATTTGGTTGTCCACCATGTGTCAGTTTCCTGAGTCATATCCCCAGATTGCTATTGTTTGCTAGGGAACAATCTGGATTCTAATGCCACTGAATCCAAACCTACAAGTTGGAGTATTATCAACAGAGATGGATTTGTTCCACAGTCTCCAATTAATCTTTCTCTGTCTCCAACTCCAGCAGCTGTTCCTGCTTTTAGGATGATGGAAATAAAATGCCTATTACACAACCAAAACAATATGCTGTTATTGCTTTTAATACATATATTACTACTCTTGATAATTCACCATCTGATTATCCCATCTGAATTATGCACTTGCCATTCCATCTATGTACAACACCTTTTTGTTGGCTATTAGCATCGCAGCACCGAAGGGAAACAAATGATGAAGAAAGCCAACTGAAAGTGTTCTCCATTATATTTCTGAAGAAGTTCTGGAGTCTCTGGGTACCCGAGAGACCATTTCCAAGCACTTTCTTACAACAATGTGAGCTTTGGGGCGTAGAGCATTCCCCTTGCAAAGCGTAAAATTCCTAATGAGCGAATGGGAAACATCTTGAGTCTGATGCTGAGGATTCCTGGGTTGGCCTATTTGCAGTAGGTTAACTTTTCTAAAAATAATGTGCCAAAGAATTTGTACTAGTACACGTGATGTCTAGGGTTGAGGTGCAGTCAATAGCAATTTGCTCATTCATTCAACCAATATGTATTGCATGCCTCCTATGTGCTGGGCGCTGTTCTAAGTTCTCAGAATATAGTTGCCACCAGCATAGCAAAACATCCCTGCACAAGTGGAACTTCAATTCTAATGAACTTCTGTCTCTAATGTAGGTCACCATGATACAGGGAAAGTCTCAATGGAAAATTAGGAACATCCCATTACTGTTTGCTAAAGCTCTTTTTATAGCTATCACAGAACTGCTGGCCTTTTAACAGTGTTATTGGTACATATTTTCTTGTCATTCTTTCCTTCCTTACTTTTTTAGATTTTTACAATTATTCCTCCCTTGTCTTAAGTGTTTGTTCAAATGCTGCAAATAATTCAAAGCCATCCTGCTGTTCTAATTCTAGGCTTTTAACAATATTGATTTCCTAGGTCGGTTATCCAAGAGATGTTTACTGAGCAGTGTTCTACTATTTTGTTGCTGCATAACAACCATCCCCAAACATCAAGTGTCTTAAAACATTATACTCATGTGTTGGGACAGGGCTTGGTAGTGATACCTCATCTTCTTTCTCTGTAGTATTAGGTGGAGAAGTTCAGTGGGGGGCTGCAGTATCCACTCACTGGCAGACAAGTAGGTGCTGGCTGTTGACTGGGAACTTAGCTGGGGCTGTTGACCTGGGGCCTCAGTTCATCTATACATTGACCTTTCCATGGGGTTGCTTGGGTTTCCTCTGAACATGGCAGAGGAATGGATAGACATTCTCCAGCATGAAGACTGAAAGAACATTGCACTCATGGACATGCCTTTGAAATATTCCTGGATGACTGATTCCAGGAAATAAAAGAAGAATCAAAGCAAATAATTCAGGAATGAAGAAAGAATGGTGAAAAAGAAAAAGACTGAGTTTAAGAACCAAATCATTTTAGATCCAGGAATGCAATTATGATTGAAAACAAACAAAACATTTTAAAAATAATAATTGAGAGTCATTGAGAAAGGTGCAAAGAGGATTATACTGTAATAAGTAGCCTTGTTTTTATAACAGGGAGAGAATAGATAATGGCTAACACTGAAACATGTAGCTAAAAAACAGCATGACTCCAACTTTTAATGTTTTATGCTCCTTCATCATAACTTATGAGTTGTGTATAACTCTTAGGAAATGATATAACTTATAAAAAGAAGCATTCATCTACTATTTAACAATCTCTTCACTTTTAATTTACTTTTTGGCTTAAAGTAAAGCTTAAGATGATCTTTGTTATTAAAAAATAACATGTAAATTTGATTCATTTTAATGTATTTTTTTAGCTATCCATTATTTATAGATGGTCCCCAACCTAGGATGATTGAACTTTGGATTTTCAGCTTTACGACGGTGGGAAAACAATGGCATTCAGTAGAAACCGTATTCCGTACTTGAGTACCCACACAACCATTCTGTTTTTCATCTTCAGTACAGTATTCAATATAGTGCTGAAGAGATATTTAGAACTTAGGCTTTTTCTTTTCTTTTCTTTTCTTTCTTTTCTTTTCTTTCTTTTTTTTTTTTTTTTTTTTTGAGACAGGGTCTTGCTGTGCTCACCCAGGCTGGAGTGCAGTAGTGCAATCATAGCTCACTACACCCTCCATCTCCTAGGCTCAAGCAATACTCCCACTTCATCCTCCGAACAGCTGGGACTACGACATGTGCCACTGTGCCTGGCTCAGCACTTAGGCTTTAAAATAGGCTTTGCATTAGATGACTGTGCCCAATGGTAGGCTAAATGTTCAATAGGTTAGCTGTATTAATTGTTTAAGTTTGGCTAGGCTACGCTATGATGTTCAATAGGTTAGCTGTATTAAATGTGCTTTCAACTTACAATATTTTCAACTCACGATGGGTTCATAAGGGCACCATCCTACTGTAAGTCAAGGAGCATCTTTCAGTCTGAAGAGAGATGTCTACCACAATCATCAGGTGTTGGCCAGAATGATTCCTGGGTGGTGTGCTTTGCTATGATTTTCTTTTATTTGTACTTTTCAATACTGCATTATTGCTTTTATAATAAAAGTCTTTTTTTTTTAAGTTATTATCATTTACAAAAAAATGGCAGCATTGAGTAGATGCAACAGAGACTGCCTGACCCACAAAGCCTGAAATATTTAGTACTGGGCCCTTTAGAAAATGTTCGCCAGCCCAGCTCTAATGCTTTGCCTACTAAAAGGCACCACTGGTCCATCCAAAGCCCAACCAGGCAGATTGGAAGTATGAAGCTGCCTGTTCTCATGCCACGTGCCTGTCTTTTTTCGACTTGCCTACCACGGTCAGTAAGCAACATCTCCTCACAGATTTGGTGTTTTTATAGTTAGGGAAGCATCTATACAAAGGGCTTGTGTACACCAGAGCTAGCATACATCATCAGTCTCTTCTTAAATGTCACCAAGCCAATATTCGCTGTTATAATGGAGCTGTCAAAACAAACTACAACTCTCTTAAACCACCTGATGGGAAGGCTGAAGGGACAAATAGAGAAAAGATGGCAATTTGACCTAAAAAGAATTTGAGATGGACTTACTAAGATAGAAAATGCTAACAATTCTGTGTAAACAACAATTTCAAAGGCTCTCTTCTCTAGGATACCTGATTATAGGGAGGTATCAGGCTCATTTCTTTTCAGAAACAAGCCCAGACAAGAAAGTATTTTGGGTGGTGTGGACAAGACACTGTCCTCTGAGGACTTTTTCATGTCTTTGTGAAATAACTGAGAGCTACTCTGAAGTACAGGGGAAGAAAGAAAATGAGATAGCAAGATGTATTAAAGCCTTCAGACTTTAAAAGAAAAGAAAACATATTCATTTTAGAAAGCCAGAAAATGTAGAATTATGGAACGATTCTAAAGATAATGTGGTAGCAATGTGACCCAAACAAGAAAGCAGAAAATAAGAATTGTTGTTACTATTGCTTTTCCAAATCAAAGCTCATGTTATTCAAGGATTTAGTTTCTCTATCAGTCCCTTCTCCCCACACCTTTTGTCATTGCATAAAGAAAGTTCAGAGGTTTCCTTATGCCGCTAAGTGGAAAAATCTCAATGCCTATGAAGTCCATCAGAAGCTGGAGCGTGTTCCAAACAACTCTGTCCCTTTGGTCCTCCTAGGAAATCGTCTGCAGCCAAGTCCATCTCTCCATCCTTCTATGAAAGAAGCAAACGCTTCTATCATGATAAGTTGTTCTTCCCCTCTCTGTTGCTGCTTTAAGAGTTAAAAGCGATTTATGCTTCAGTTCTTTATTCTAAGGTGGGGAATCTCTCCTATCACTGATTATTAGCTTGATTCTGCCATGTGCCCACTCCAACCTTATAAAGTTGGTTTGAAAATAAAATAAGACTTTGGACGACACTCAGCAATGGCATGGAAATCCACAGAGCGGCAGGAGATGAGAACAGAACACTCAGTAACTCTGCAGGCAGCCCCATTGAGTGGAAAATCTGCAATCCAGCGATACACGGGCTTTAAATATCATTAGTAAAATTTGTATATAAAAATCTTATATAATACATCAAAGTTGATGATTGCAAATATGTATCTATCATAGTGGGTCTTTCAGAAATGTTTCTTCAGGGCATAAGTGTTTGCTCTAAGAGTGAAAATGAATGCATAGAAACTAATTCAATATAGCATCTAAATCTAAATGGAATAGATTTACACTTTAACTTTTAATGCTAGCCATTCTTCCTACTCTGTGTATTGAAAGGAAAATCATGAGAGCAGGCAATAACTGAGTGGATAACAAGAAAAGCAATAATCCATCACACGATCAATTGAAAATTGGAGCTATTTTTTCTTTACGTAGAAAACAATTCTCTCTTCCTTCTATGAAACCACTCTGCTAAAGAAATGTTTTTACAGGCAACAATATTTATACCATTATATGAAATATATCTTCAGAGTTTACTCATCTTGTCATGGTATTCTTCAGTTTTGTGAAAAACTAACCAGGGAATATTTTCATCAAGAAACTAACAGCAATTAGTAAAGAAAGTAGCAGGTAAAATATGGATTATTAGGAAACAACTGTAGTGGGAAAACCAAAAAGGATGACATGTGGATTTAGATTTCTTTTTATTATGCTACATGTTCGGTTACCTAGAATTATTTCCATCATGTAAATTTGGGCATATCAGAGATGAAGGACACACTACTGCCCTATAGTTTTTATTAGTTAATCATGAAACTATGTAACCCTTTAGGGAAAAAACACTCTCATTGGTTCAAGGACGGCAATGGATCGGTGAACCACTGTTAGAGGATACTTACTACCTAATTACTCCTATAAGTACTTAATTACTCCTGAAACTTACCCAATAAACTGTCTTCCATAAAGGACCAGAAACTCAATTGATAGGTTAACAAATTGGCCACAGAAACGTTCAGAAGCCAAAAAGCATATTGGTTGAGGACACAGGTTTGTGAGTCAGACATGCCTAGATTTGAGTCCCAGATGCTCTTCTTACAACTCAGGGGTTAACGTCTTTGGACTTCAATATTCTCCTCTGTGATTTGGAAATAATAACGGTCTACCACAAAGGGTCATTGTTCAAGAGCACACACACATACACACACACAAACTAATCAAGATCTAAAACACACTAAGGATCCCTGCTATGGTAGCTATAATTATTATTGACATTACTGGACTGAGTCTTACTTGAGACCATACTCCAAGTAAATGCATCCCAGCTCCTGTCAATCTGTAAAGTGGAGTTTCTAAAGGAAGAGATAGACAGTGGGAAATAGCTATGTAGGAAATGGAACCATAAATTGGCATAGGGAATTATAATATGGTGTCTTGGCAGCATTAAGTTTGATTCTTTGAGGTCATGGTTTTCAACAGAGACCGGGCTGCAGTATTTCTCCAGGCAGCCATATTTCATAAGACTGCAGTATGTTCAGCTGTATGCTAATCTAGAGGAGGCAGAGACTTTAATTTAATCAGCACTGTCATTTGGCCATGCACATAGAAAGAAGTTGAAGATAAATGCAAAGGTGATGATTCAAATGGATTTTAAAACAGGTATAGAGGGGAAGAAGTCATCAGAGAGTTGAGCACCAAGAAAAGGAGATAAGGTTAATGGGATGGAACTCCCACTGAGGTCAAAGAAATACTGGCTAGTGTTACTAGAAGATGTATGCTGGCAAGATGGAAGGTGATGATAAGGGAGGAAGACTCATGAAATTGTGATTCTGAAAGTGAATAGTTACTAACAATAAGAAGGAGAGGAGTAAGTGGCTTAGAATAGAGGACTCAGCAGCTGAAGATGAGTTTAAGGAAAAAGAAATTATATACATGAAAATTCACCGATATAGCTAATTAAATAACCAAGGATTAAGACAGAAATGATGTTAAAGAAAATGACAGCAAGCCAGGAGCTAAAATCATCCTGAAATTAGCACAAATGACCCCAGAGTTGTGAAATGAAAGCCATGGTGATGGGATACTGGTAATATAACATGAAGATGTGACCTTTAAATCTGGGGGATTAGACAAGCAAGAGGAAAAGATCTGGAAACTGAAATAGCAACAGAATTTGAAACTTGAATGAAGACCACTAATCCTGGGATTATGGGAGCCAATCAAAGAGATTTATATAGAAGAAATTAATAACTTCCTCATGTTCCCTCCAATTTCAACCGCTGAACAAATATGATAGTTTGATATGAATTTTTCAGCATTCACTGAGTCTTTTCAGATTTAATTTTTCAAAAATTATTCTGTTAGTAGTAAGAAATAATCATCCATCACTCTCTAGTGAAAAGGGCTTTGAAGAGTATGTCTCTGAAGAAAAGGGAGTAACTAGTTGACCCTTTCAGTATATGGTACAAATGACTTGATTTCTTAGCAAATACCCTCAACAGAAATTTCTCCAACATGACCTGAAAGTGTTGCATTGTCTGCTTCAGAATTTTTGAAAATTTGAACCTCTTTCGTGATAAGCGGTAAAGCATAAATTAATATTTTCATTTGTATATCATATTTATGTGACTTTTCTTTTCGCTGCGACACTGAAACAAAGAGGATAAATTACTCTGTTGCAACAGCTGATATGCAGTATTCCTACTTGGCGCTCCTCAAATCAGCCTACTTTTCCAAAACTGAGACTCTATGATATAGTATTTCTAACAATAACCAAGAGCTAGGCAAGACATTTTCTGGTGAAAAATAACTTGGAACATCATTTTATAGTCAAAATATTATGATGCAGAAGAGAAAATATGCAATAATTTTCAAGATTAAGAACAGACTTGAAGAATCTTGGCAATTTGAACACATGCTACACACACCTCTGCTCCCAATCTTGGGGGTTTATTTTCCTTTGCTATAGGGTACATTATAGGAAAGATGGAGAAGCAATGTTTTAAATCAACCATCATTGGCCTGAAAATTGCTCCAACCACCTCCTCTTTTCCTTTCATTTTTCCTTCCTATTCTTACCTTCTCCGTTTCTAGAAAAAGAGTGACTCTACAGGTGAGGCTTAAACTAAGGATCCTAACAATAGACTAGGTGAAACGTGGGGGATGAAGCTATGGGTTCAGCTGACAGGAAAAGGAGGAGGATACTATGCAGAGTGGTTCCAGAAAATTCCAACCAGCTGTCTGCTGACTATGGATACCTCATAAGTATAATTGATTGAGCGTTGCAGGCATACATTACTGCAAGTCATTTTGACACAGGTCACCTCTCTATATAAGCAAGGATACATTTCAGAATGACCTACTTTAAACAGCAACTATACAACTACTAATAATAATTTACATCTTGATACTGCTTTACAGCTTTCAAGGCCTCATCACATACAGAGGCAATGTGCAACGATCCAAAGCCTATTTACAAATTTGAGGGCTTTCCAGACCATTTGCGTTTCCCCATCTTTTTGCATCTCACTGCTTTTAGTGCTGTGGAGAAAGAGAAGATCCCCCAGGATCAAATTTACTATGTATTAGCAGCCACCACAATAACGACAGTTGGAGGAGGTTTAACCAATAACCTTAGTGGCGATTCCAGGTTTGTGGACTACCTTCCTCTTTGTACATCCCTCTTATCATTTAACTATAAGGGGAGAAATAATTTCTAATACATTTCTCCTTTCTACCAGAGTCATACCAAAAGTGAGTCATTTCAATAACCACTGTATTTCTAACTGTTCCAATCCCAGTCTCTATAGTTTTAAGGAACATATCTTAAGGTTTCTGCTGCTTCAATCTCCAAATAGTGCCTCCATTCTCTCTCCTTCACCTTCCATAATAGTTTTGCCACCAAGCCTCTCCTACAGAGAAGTTCTAGAATTTTCACTCAGGTGTTGGCAGACACATTCACCCAATAAAGGAATGAAGAAGAGACATCAAAGAAGAAGAAACATGAAACCAGGTCACCTTGTGACAAGGATTGCATGCTCAATGTGAGAAGTAGTTTTTTATTTTGTCCATTATCCTTAGCAGGCAAGCATTTTTTTTTCAGTTTTTTTTTTTCCTGTTGTGTGAATGGGTATAATAATTTATTGGGTTGAACCAGCAGGCAGGGCTTGAAAGAACAGAATGAGGCTGTTTAGAAATCTCAATTTTGCTGGCTGCTTCAAATGCACATCAACCTCAGGGTGCTTTGACTTCCTAATTCCATATGCTTTATAAAGATTACAAAGGCAAGCACTCTGTAAGACTTAGGAAAAGGGCCCAATTTTTATACAGTTATGAAGTACAAGGAGGTTATAAAGTAGCACTAGATGCCTTCCTATTATCACAATCACTCTTCAAGTCAGTATTTTTTAATCCCCAATTTAAAGATGAGGAAATCGTGGCTCAGAGAAGTACAGTAGCTTGCCTGAAAGTTTGCAGCTGGCAAGCGGGGGATTCTGAAACAGATCCGTGACACTCCAAAGCCCAGATTTTACTTGGAAATTTTAGGAACCTGGTTTTCCATATGAGCAAAACAGTATTCCTAAATGTAGGAGTGTTGTCCACAAGTCTAAGATTAGACAGACATCTGGAGGTCCTATCTCCCAGCACCACTGTGTAGAGCGGCAATGCAACAGTGGCCGAATTTCCTCTGCTTCCAAGGCTGGTAGACATAATTTATTCACCCTACCATGAGGCTCAGTCCTCATATGCCCTCCACAGGTGCCCTGAGGAATCTTCTCTAGGACGGGTTTCTCTTTTGTGTTTCTTCTTCTTGTCCTGCTTCTTGTGCTACTCTAATTTAACACCTGGTCACCACTCCACCTTCGGCCCCAGCAGAAAGCTCCATCTCGCTCCTGCATCTAGATCTCAGCCTCCCAGCTCTTCAAAGTCAACCTCTTGCCCTGCAATTGTCTCAGCTTCAGTGTTGGAGCACTTACCCCAGCTCAGTCTTGGACTCTGTTTAAGGATTGCCTAATCACACACTATTTCATGTATCACATTCCCCACATGTGTTACATATTCTGTTTCATATCTAATGCTCGAATACAGAGCCATGGCTCCAGAACAACGGACCATATGTAGTCTTCACATTTTACATGTGAGTCTTTCACCTAGCCCTTCAGGCTTGCCTGGATTCCCTCCTCCAGTCTTGTCCTCTATGCTCTCCAAGCCAAACATGCAGTTCCCCGATGCAGCTGCATCTAAAAGTGTAACCAGAGCAACAAAACAGATCAGGCACCTGCATGCCAACTATGACATTCAAGCTTGTATGTGTGGGTGGGGGAAGGCTAGAGAGAGAGTTCTTGTTTTTGACCCTTGTATACTTAAGATGGGAGACACTGACTGGCCTTCCAAGTAGTTGGAGCCCATAGCGTTTCTTTCAGGCTCATACAAGAAGAGGTGATTTGGAAGGCAGCCTCTTGCAGTGAGTTTTAAATTGCTTATATTGTTCTCTAGACCAGCTTCATCTCTATTCTCTTGAGACTTCAAAGAAAATTGTCCTATGAAACCAGGAAGTAGGCCAATCCCAAACTATAATTTCAAAGAAGACAACCAGAGGAGACCTCTAACCCTGGAGGTCTTGGGCACAGGATAGGGTTCTCTAAAAATGGGCAAAAACTCTGGCGGGACAGAGCAGCAAGGCCAAGCATACGGTAGGGTATGGGATGGTTTTTGTTCATTTATTGAGTGATTGAGTGACAAGAAAATATGCAAGCACCCCATATGTGCAGGAAGTAGGCTGCCACCATAGGGCAGAGGGAGAGGGGTGTCCAGCAGCTCTGCAGCTGTAGCCCTTGGTCACCTGAAGACAAATGCATATTAAATGGTCACGCAGTTGGCCCCGTGACATAGGAATTCCCAAGCTGGAAATACTTTGCTTTCTCTGGGTACAAAGCCATGCTTCAGGGAAGAGTACTGGTGAAGGATGTTCTTAAGAACGTATGTTAAAGGTGAGCTGCCCCATTGCTGCTCTTTTTCCCCAACATAGTCTTTCTAGAAAGAGGCAGCATAAAATATTGAACTTTTCCACAATTATGGATGATAAGAGGAAGTCATTTACATTCACATGAACCCATACATATCTACGGCAAAAGAAAAAGTTGGAGGGGAAGATTCACACACACACACACACACACACACATACACACACACACACACTACTCCAGCCCCGTACCAACAACTCTCCTAGGCTCTGATATTATTTCTCATTCAAATCCAGCTACATTAGATGCCTTTTTATTCCTCAAATGCATGCTACCTATCCCTCCCTTAAGGCATTGCCCAAATGACTATTCCTTCTTTCTGACATTCTGTAGGTCTTTGGACATCCTCCTTCGAGTGTTTGCTTAAATATCAATGAGATCAATCAAGATGGACTTTATAAGTTTTGTCTGAACAACTGAGAGAGAAGGAGCTTTCGTTAACTGGAGTGTTGCTAAAAGGAAATGAGGATGAATTTGGAGATGCATTATGATAACTGTGTATTTACAATGGGAAGGAGAACTGGATTTCAAAGTCGAAATCACAAAAATGAGTACTTCAATGTGCCCTTTGCACATTCATGCTGCATAAGACATAACCATCTTTACTGGGCACAAATCAGGGGTGACAGATTCGAATGCTTACCGGCAGATGCAAATCTAAGAAAACACCTAGGCATAAAGTGAATGATCATTGTACTGGGTATTTCACTCAGTGTCCACAAGATGATTTGGAGTACATATATATGCAAGACCAATATTACCAGATTCTTCCAGTTTCTCAAGAGAAGCTGAAAATTCATAGTTTTAATGTCAAATATTCTTATTTTTAAAGGTTGGCAGGCAATTCAAAAAATTTTTAATATTGCAATCCAAACAAAAGATTATGTGTTAAAGTTACATTTTTATATTCCAGTGCTGAAAGAACTTAAAGTTTAGTTATATCATAGATATTATGATTTGCTGGAATTTAATAAACACTATTTGAAACCTTTGTTTCATAAAGTTGAAATAGAATTCTCACTGTCCAGAAACTTGTGGTCTTGTCAGTTGAAATTACTTTGGTTTTGTTTTTGTTTTTAATGTTCCTTAAGCTTGGTGGATTGGAATAATTTGTTGTTGCTAAGAAAGGCTTATTTAATTTAATTTTGACTGACAAGGCCTTATTAAAAGTACCAGTATGTAGTCTCTTGACTTGTTCCCATTGGTGAGTGTGTCTTTGTGTATGTATTTGTGTGTATGTATGCATGGTGGGTGCAGGGATGTAAGGGAAGGAAACACCTGTGTCTCAGTCCTTTCAGGTTGCTCTAACTGAATGCTATAGACTGGGTGACTTATAAACAACAGACATTTATTGCTTACAGCTCTGGAGGCTGGGAGTCAAGATCAAGGTGTGGCAGATTCAGCCTCTAGTGAGAACCTGCTTCCTGGTTCATAGACAGCGCTTTCTTGTTGTGTCTTCAGCGCAGTCGAAGGGACAAGGGAGCTCTCTCTGTGGGTCTCTTTTACATGGAAACTAATCCCATTTATGGGGCTCCACCCTCGTGATCTCATCACCTCCCAAAGGCCCCACCTCCTAACATCATCCCCTCGGGGGAGGTTAGAATTTCAACATACAAATGTTCAGGGGACCCAAACATTCAGCCCAACTTACTGTTTTCTCTGTCTCAGGTTATTACTAAAGAGACACTACACATCACCTAGTTATACAACCAGAATATTCACACATGGGGGCGGTTCCGGAAGAGTGCATATAACATGCCCCATTTGCATGAGCAACGCACAATACACATATTTCTTTTTGAATACACACTTGTATTTTCAGAAAGCACTCGTAAGCTGCTAACAATTTCTGAGGAGGTGGATCTAGATTACTTTTGATTATCTTGTTTTACTATTAATTGTACTTGTTTATTTATTTATTTTAGAGACAGGGAGACAGGGTCTCACTCCACCAGGCTGGAGTGCAGTGGTGTGATCATAAGGGCAGCCTCCAACTCCTGGGCTCAGGCAATCTTTCCATTTCAGCCTCCCGAGTAGCTGGGACTATGCGGTCTATGTTACCCAGGCTGCTCTCAAATTCCTGGCCTCAAGCAGTCCTCCCACCCCCAGCCTCCCAAAGTGCTAGATTATAGGTGTGAGCCACCATGCCCAACCCCCACTATTTTTTTTTCTTTTTTTTAAGTTCTGGGGTACATGTGCAGATCATGCAGGATTGTTACATGGGTATACACATGCCATGGTGGTTTGCTGCCTCCATCCCCCGTCACCTACATTAGGTATAAGTACCTACGTACATGTGAAGTTTTTTCCCCAATAAATCATCATTAATAAAAATAAAATTTAAAAACCAAAATAAAATAAATAAATGGGAGGAGGGAAGAAACCTGGGAGATATCATTAGAGTTGTGTTTCCTCTTGTGTTGATCCCCAGCTGTGCTGGTCCCTTATACTTCAATCATCAAAAGTCAGAAAGCATGAAAGCTCCCAAGAGGGTTATTTATGTCAGCAGCACTTTAATAGCAGGTGACTGAGGGAGGCATCTTCCAGGTAAGCACACTGCTGGGTAATAACTACTGCCGAGCAACAACACTCTACAGAAATTGACCAGAGAATAGATTTACGTGGAAATAAGTTAGATGCATCCAGGGAGACTGCTGGGGAAAGGCACATGTATGCAATAATATGCAAATGTGGTTCTAAAACCTCAATTTGGGCAGATTTTGACTGGATTGACAAGCTTCTTCTATATTGTCTGAGGTTGTTTTCAATTGTTGGTCAAGGCCGTCTTCCCCCTGGACTGTTCAGAAGCACCCTTCAGTGGTCACCTGTAGGGTACCTGAACAATGATCACCTGTAGGGTCCCTGAACGATGCCCACCTAGGAGAAACATCATCTGCCACTAGGTAGATCTCCACTCACACAACCATAAATTGCCAGGGATGGCTTAATTTAAACACACACATCTTTCCCTTCCCCAAGGATTTTCTTTTCAAGCTACCTAAGAAGCCTTTTGTTGCAGTCTGATTGCCCCTGGCTGGGCACTACTCAACACTTTATGAGGTGAACCTCTGAGCACATGCATTGGGAAATGCTATTTGCTGCTACAGCTAGTTGGGTTAACACCACATTACAAATACTCTTGGTCGAAAACAGAACAAATCGTGGAATAGAAAACTCAGGCAAATACTGAGATCATGAGCTCTCCAGGAATGTCTGTGTTTTCCTCCCTGCTCGTAGCTCAGGGGAAAGGAACCAGACCTTCTCTATATATGTACATATATAGAGAGAGGGGGTTAACACTGCCACTGCCTTGAAAATGGAAATGATTGAAGCGTCTCTGCCCACAGCCAACCCATCATTCTTCCAGCTGGTCTGTCCAATTGGGACCTCAGACATCCCTGTCACTTGAAGTGTTTTAAATCACCCCTCCTTTCCCAGAGTGCAATGTAAACATTCTCAAGTGAAAAGTTAGTCCTAGAGATAAAGTGCTGGTCACAGCCCATGGCAAACCTGGCACAGTGGCTCATGCCTGTAATCCCAGCACTTTGGGGGCCAAGGCAGGGAGGATCGCTGAGAGCCTAGGAGTTCAAGGCCAGCCTGGGCAACATAACAAGACCCCAAGTTGAAAGAGAGCAAAAAAAAAAAAGAGAGAGAGAGAGAGAGAGAGAGAGAAGAAAGAAAGCAAGAAAGAAAAGAAAAGAAAGAGAAAGAGAAAAGAAGAGAACAGCGCCCATGAGGATAGCGGGATGTCCAGGCCACTGCTCTTGGGTTCCAAATGACTTCAGCATGAGTGACTAGGGCAATTTATGATCCCTGAATTCTACCTCCTACTATTTGACTTAATGATAATGGCACTTAACTACTTAATCTCTCCTTCCAAGGCACTCTTAAAGCAGCTACAGCACTTAGCGTATCTTTCCTCTGACAAATTATCCTCCATTATGTAACCCATGTCTGTTTCTCCTCCTAAACTTGGGATAGCGCCTTGTCCGTGTTATCAAAATCCACTGGACCTTGCAGGGTGAGCTCTCTCAGCTGAGCAGCTGCTAGTGTCAGAGCAGTGATGGTGGTATGTCTACAGAATAATTCTTCTCATTACAATGGAGCAGAGGGAGGAGTTGGTCAGGATTTTCCACTGTGCTGTATTCTGCTCACATTTACACAAAACCCAGGGTAGAATCTGCATAGCCAGAGTTTCAGTGATTTTGGATCCTTTTGAAATACATTTAAGACAGAATATATATATACACATATATATATATATAATATATATGTGTATATATATAATTGTATATGTGTGTGTGTGTATATATATATAGTAGAGAGAGAGAGACAGAGAGACAGAGACAGAGTCTGTTACCCAGGCTGGAGTTCAGTGGTGTGAATCTCAGCTAACCGCAATCTCCCCCTCCCAGGTTCAAATGATTCTCCTGCCTCAGCATCTGGAGTAGCTGGGATTACAGGCACACACTAACATTCCTGGCTTATTTTGTATTTTTTAGTAGAGACGGGGTTTCACCATGTTGGCCAGACTTGTCTCGAACTCCTGACCTCAGGTGATCTGCCTGCCTCGGCCTTCCAAAGTGCTGGGATTACAGGTGTGAGCTATTGAAAGCACACAACGACATTGGCTACCATAGGCAGTGATGTCCATATGCAAAATTGACCTCTAATAAGATCTTTGGTTGTGTACATCAATGCTTAATAAACAAAGTTTTTATAACCCAAAACTCCTCAGTCCTCTCATCCAAAGAAAGCATTTGAATAAACCCATAACAATGTGTCTATAATATGACTGCAGTCTGTTTCCTGTTACAAGTAAATGCGTCTTTACATGCACAACTGTCTTTCATTGGCTAACATTTCCCTACATGGCTTAACACTGTATTTCAAGTTATATGCATTTTTAGGACTTTGTTGTCCATTCCTCAATTGAAAATACTTCATTTCCTCTCTAAGGATGCAATGCTAACAAAAATGGTCAAGAGTTAAAATATATAAACATCAATTATTAGTTTTTTAAGGAAAAATCAGTGTGCAAACCCATGTTACAAAGCAATGATTTGATTATAATTAAGTTAATGGCTATGTAAGCAACCATATCATATTGTTTAGGATGAAATATTTCTTGTGGACAAAGAACTGGGGTACCCTAAAG
This sequence comes from Ateles fusciceps, assembly GCA_036589455.1. Taxonomy (NCBI): domain Eukaryota; kingdom Metazoa; phylum Chordata; class Mammalia; order Primates; family Atelidae; genus Ateles; species Ateles fusciceps. The sequence goes on from JAZHEH010001445.1 coordinate 116,575, forward strand.
AGCAATCAATGACCGCTGTTTGGCCATCACTTTTGAGGACTGGAGTGAGCTGACCTTACGTAAAATGTGAGTGGGAAGAAAGAATGTGGAGATCTCAGAAACTCCCCCACAAGGTCTGCTGTTCATCACTCCATTGGGTTAACCACTTTCTTCAAAAGTGCCTGATTATGGGGAACACTCTTTTGCATTGAACTTTAGCAGTACGAGTATTCCGAATTCCAGTGTTCATTTCAGATAAAACCAAAGTCCCTCTGCTTGTCTGCTGTATAAGCTAGGAGGTGCACAGTGCAGCCAGCTGTTTAAGCTGTAAACTCATTTTCCAGGACAGAAAGGTAGGCTTCTCTCAGCTGTGCACCAAGGAGCCAGGATGAGGGTTGGGGGAATAGCATGGAAACTGTGCACTCCGAGAGCTGGAATAATATCTCATTGACATCATACAGAATTTCCAGTGCATGGTGATAATACGAAGAAGGTGAACTTTGAGTCTGTTTATCATTGTGTTTAGTTCTCCAGAGCTCCTTCTCATGGCACTCCAGCCTGATTATGATCTTCCCTCCTATGGGCACTGCTTTAATGCCTGCACCCTGGGGGTTCAGTCCCGCTACTGCCCAGCCCTAAATGTCACCAGCTCCCACCCAGGCATGTCACATCACTGCTACGTGATGGGTATCACTGCCCCATGGTGGGGAATCACTGCTGGCATTTTAAAGTGAAGACACTGAGTCTCACAGCAGCTAAATGACTTACTCGAGTGTGCTAGTGAGGTCACACCGAGACTGAAGGTCAAGTGTTTTAAGTCAGTCACACTCAGTTCACCACACCAGAATTTTTTGTATTCCGATAAAGTAATCTGGTAATCTATGCTCATGATTGTTTCAGCAGCAGAGTATTTCTGTCATGTAAAATACTATCCAGAATCCCAATGTTCATTTCAGTTCAAAATAAAAGTCCCTCTGCTGTATGACTTGAAGGACCCCACAGAAGCCTTGAGAGAAGGATCTTGGTTGGACACTGGGGAATGTGGCTACAGAGACCATCCAGGGCACGCTGAGAAACCACAGACCAGGATTCTGAGCAGTCAAAAACTCCAAGAAGGGCTTAAGATATTTGGCAACGAAAGAGAGGCTGAGTCTGGCAGGAGAGCATACTAGCTTTGGCTTTATTTGCAACTTTGACTCATTTCAGGCCTATATTGGGAAATGATTCTATTTCTAAAGAGAGCTGGACTTTATTCTCTCGGTTGAGTACTCCCTTCGGGCCAATTCCAAACTTTCATCATAAAATGTGCTTACATTTCCCTGCCTTTGAATTTCTATGGCCAGAATTGACCTTTCTATGAAACTAGGAAGGGAAAAAATAATTTTCAAGCCCAAGTTAAATTCTCATGTGTTTGATCCTATAATTATTGTCCCTGAAAATTTTAACTTAACCTTAGGACATTGGCAATGCCCCATGTTACTACTATACGGGTTTCACCCTGGGACTATGAGGGGAGTTCTGGGAAGCCACAGAGAGCTTGAACTCTCTCCAAGTCTTCCCTGTTGCCTCACACTGTGGCCTTTTTTAATCTCTCCACCTTTTGTTCCTACAGTGCAGAGAGAATTGCTTTTGCTGCCCAGCTGTCGGTTTCTGTGGTTCTGCTGCAGTTGTCCACTGCATAAGTTAGGAGGTACTTTGGCTTGCACACTGCAGCCAGCTGTTCAAGCTGTAAACTCATTTCCCAGGACAGAAGGTAGGCTACTCTCTTGTTCAACAAGCAGGATGCATTTACCAGCTCTGGAGATTTGTGCAAATCGTTCTGTTCACCCAGGAAGGGCATAGACAGTGAAAATAAATGAAATTGTCAATCTTTTCAAATCCTCTGGAATTGCAGTCCTCTGGGAAATTAGAAGTCTCTTCCCAGCCATTCTTCTCATAGTATATAAATCTAGGGATGCTTTTACAGGGAGGATTTCCCTGGGAAACACTGGTGAATGTTACCTTTGCTGTAGCTTTCTGGCTTTGTCAAAATAGGTCTCTCGGAGGTTTTTCCCAGTTTTTATTGTCACAGGATTTTTAATGACCTAGATGTTAGACAATTGAGATAACTCCCTTTTTGGAATTTCTTTCATTTTGGAATCCACAGATACTGGCACTTGTCAGCATAAGGCAACTCACAGTTGTGTGTGTTGGGCTTCTTACTATTTTTCCACTCAACGCTGTGCTTTCTGGATCTATCCATGATGCACACACAGTGTGTGGCTTCTGATTGCAGGATAATGCTTCCAAGCATGCATGTATGTGTGTTCTCGTTTGCCTACATTCTGCCTCCTGTTACCCCTCAAAGCAGACATCCTAACGTATACTTGTTGAACATGTTCATTTAAAATGTATACCATGGCTTTCAGCTCTAGATGCATGTTGACATGATATATTTTTGTTGTGTGTGTTCTTGAATAATGGGTAAAGTTGTTTTGTGTAATAGATTACATTCTGCTTCTTATTCCTTTTTCAGTCAATCCTATGCTTTCTGGATCTATCCATGATTTACACATAGTGCACACACATAGCAAGTGGCTTCTGACTGCAGGATCATGCTTCCAAGCATTTCTGCACATCCCCATTCCCAGTGATGTTTCCAGTTCCCAGCCAGAGCACACAACACCATGGTGAATCCTCTTGCATGTGTGTCTCCTGAGTGGACCTGTTGTAAGAATTTATTTGGTTATATGCCCAGAGTAAAAATGTGGGTAATTGGCTATTTTTATACTTAATTTGATTGAACACTATGCATTTTTGCATTGCTCTCGGATGGGTCTTTCTGTTGTGTCCCACGCAAATACAAATACATCGACATCTGTCCTTATAGCCAAATTATGCTGTCTTGATTACTATGGCTTTTTTGTATGTCTTAATATCTATTGGAGCAAGTCTTCTCTTTTTGCTATTTTGATATTTTTATCATTTTCATAGAAATTTATTCTTAAATACAAATTTTAGATTAGGTCTATCAAGTTTCTAAAAGAAATCCAACTGAAATATTGAATTTACAGATTCAAATATTAAAATTGCCTCATCTCAGGAAAAAAAATCTCTACATATATTAAAATTGCCCCACTTCAGAAAAAAAATCTCTACATATATTAAAATTGCCCCACCTCAGAAAAAAAAATCTCTAAATATATTCAAATTACCTTCTATGTCCTTAATGAGATCTTTATGTGTTTCTCCATAGACATTGTGCATGAAGATACCTGAAAGATTTTGTTGCTTCTGTGAATGGTACCATGTTTGGCTATATAGCCAAATTCCTAGTGTACAGAATTGTTTCTGTTTTTTGTTAGTTTACCTTGCTTCTAGTAACCTTATTGAATTCTTTCTCATTATAATATTTTGCCCATTGATTTAGTTGGGTTTGTGGGTAAATTATTGTTCCATCCGATATTATGTTGTACAAGAAGTCCTATACTGTACTATAAAGAAAGTAAAAGAAATAAGTAGTGTAATGATCAATCTACTTTGGTATATACTGTGGGTTTATACCCACAGTATATTGTATATACATTATATAATGTATATTGTATATACATTATATAATGTATATTGTATATACATTATATAATGTATATGTATAATGTATAATGTATATAGCAATGTATATTGTTAGTTTGCTGTAGAGTTCTATGTAACTACAATGTCTCAAGCCTAATAATTATATCATTCAGAACTTTTACAATGTTGCCTTTTTATCAGTTTGATCTAACCATTTCTTAGAAGAATATGTTACCTTCTCAAACAACTATTGTTTATAAATCTATTTCTCATTGAATATATGCTTACAATGATTGAGTATTCTTGTAGTATTCCTTGTAGAATACCATATTTTTTGTGCCTTTTAATACTTATGTCTTGAATTCTTTTGTGTCAGAGTTTAAGTTTGTGACTCCTGCACTTATCGGTTCATAGTCAACACCCTCCTATTTTCATGCTTTCTATATCTTTTGATAAACATGCTTCTGATAAGAACAGCACACATTATTGAATCTTATTTTTTGATTCAGTCACTTAACCTTCATCTTTTAATTGATGACTATATCATATTTAAATTTTTATACTGATTTGTTTCTTCCATCTTATTTCATGTTTACCATTTGCTATACTTTATGTTTGTTTTTATTTTTCTTTCCTGCTTTGTATTAGACAGATGAAGGGTTTTTCTCACCTCCTCCTGCTGATTTAAATATAATACATTATATTTTTCTTCTGTTCATGGCCATTCTTTATTAAGATCTATATTTACTTTGATTTCTTAAATTCTTTAGTATCTAGATCTTTCTTCCATTAAGACACACATTTGAGCAAGTTATCTTATCTTTTTGATCTCCCCACTATGTTGCCCACTGTTTGGTATTGCCTAGAATTTTAGTACTGGTTGTTGAGATACACTGTGCCTGTTTCTTTTCTTATCCTGGTTTTTGTTAGACAATAATTAATGTACCAGCATAGATTACTACCTTTCTTCTATATTTGCTACAACTTTTTCCTGAAGTTGAGCTCTTCCTCCCAGCCTATTTTGAAAGTGGATTTTTGTCTGGAAAACCTTTTGAAAACTGTCATGCCTGAAAATATTTGTATTACACTCTCCCATTTAAGTGACGATTTGGCTGGATACACAGTCTTTAGGTTCAAAGTAATTTCAAAATATTACTCTGGCTTAGCATTCATATTGAAAATTATGTCACCAGTTTGATTTTTGTTCTTTGGAAGTCTGCTGCTTTCTGCCTGGACCTTCTGAAATTCTCTTTGTTTTGGCATTTTTGATTTTCACTCTTGCTATGATTTGAATATCCCCTGCAAAACTCATGTTGAAACTTAATCCCAGTATTGAGAGGTGGGGCCTTTATGAGATGATTAGGTCATGAGGGCTCTGCCTTCATGAGTGGATTAATCTGTTCATGGATTAGCAGATTAATAGATTGATGGATTAATGGGTTATCATGGGAACTGGTGGCTCCATAAGAATAGATAGAGAGACCTGAGCTAGCAAGCGCAGGTACTCAGGCCTCGTTACCATGCAATGCCCTGTGCCAGCTCAGGACTTTGCAGAGAGTCTCCACTTAGGAAGAAGGGTCTCACCAGATGTGGCCTCTTCACCTTGGACTTCTCAGCCTTCATAACTGTAAGAGATAAATCTCTTTTTCCTTTTGCCAATTACGCAGTTTCAGATATTCTGTTATAAGCAACAGAAAATGGACTAAGACAGCTATAATATGGCTAGGTGTGAAGTTTTTTCTTGTTTATATGTGTGGGAGCTCTAAATCATTTCCATCTAAGACTTAAGATCTCTTTCTCTCTTTTAAAATAATGGAGACTTTCTCTCATTTTTTTTTTTCCAAACAATGTCTCCTTTTCCAATTTTTCTCAGACTTTCTGGGTCTCCTCTATTTGTTGCTAGTTACATTTGTATTTCTCCACATCCTTGACATTTCTATTATAATTCTTTTCTATTTAGCTTTTCATGACATTTTATGGGAGAGTCTTGAAACGTACCTCGCAGCCCACCCATTTGTTCTTCAGCAGGATTCATTCTGCAATTCAGCCCAACACCTGGGTGCTTTATTTGAACTATTATGTATTCATAACTGCATATTTCTACTTGGCTCATTTGCGTGACTTACGATTTTGTGCTTTATATTGCCACACTTACTGAGCTTATTCATTATGTTTATATTTTTGGGCCATCTCTTTCTGTCATTCTGTTTCTATGGGTGTATGTTTTACAGTTTGCTTTCTTAGTGCTTCTGCGTTTGGGTGTCTAGTTATTTTAGTCAGTGAGTGTATGTTATGTAAGGACAGGGTTCTACCTGGGTGTAATGCTTCCCCGCAGAGGACATTTGGCAATGCTGGAGTTATTTTTGGTTATCACAACTGGGTGAAGGGAGATACTACCGGCATCTAGTAAGCGGAGGCCAGGGATGCTGCTCAACACCCAGTGACACAAAGGACAGCTCCACTACATACACACACACACACACACACACACACACACACACACCCCAAAGAATTATCTGGCCCCATATGTCACTACTGCTCAGGCTGAGAAACCCTGAGCTAGCAGCCTCAGCTGCTCTCTGTGACAAGAGGCTGAGTACCGAGGTAGAAAGCCCCTGGCAGCACAGAACCACACGAACCCTTCCTTTTCCCTCGGCAATACAGGGCAACCCTCTGGTCAGAGTTACCCTAATGCTCCTGTCTACATTTTGTCTCCCTGAGGCTGAGGCTCACCAGGGCTGAGTTTTGGAAGGGATGCGGGCAGGAGGAAATGTCTAAGGAGGGCAGATCAGCCCATGGGAACACCCTTTTCATAAATTTATCACTCCAGTGAGGATCCTGTGCTGCCCTGATCTGACAAGCCCCTCAAAAAGAACAGTGTCCTGGGCTCTTGCAATCAATTACTTATAGCAAAGAGGCAGACAATGACTCCCGCAGAGCCAATCAGGGGAGAGGTGGAGAGGAGAAATTCATTCTTTCCACTCATTCTCTCACTGCATCTTCGACTGCCTGGCCCTAACTTCATGAAGGATCTTCCCCTCTTCCATCATTTGCAGTCCGTGGTTGTTGTTGAAGGCAGGAAGCAGCAGCCTGGGTTGCTTGGCGAGTTTCACAGGAAATCCCATCAACTTAAAAAACTAAGGTATTCTGAGTGTTTCTATAACTTCTAGTCTTCATAAATGGATGAGATAATCAATTCTTGGAAATAAGTTTTAATCAATGCTATGGAATATATTTATGAGTTGTTATTTCCCCCCCCTTTGGACTGAAAATTTTGTTCCTCTTAACTCTGGCACTTACCATATATAAATATCTAAATGAAAGGAAAAACTAAATGTTATTTTTCCTTCCCAATTTCTACTGGATACTATTTAACATCATGGCCTTCACTTTTTTTTTTTTTTTAATCTTGGTGAACAGAATCTTATTCTTAGCTACTAATAACATTAATCAATTTGTTTATCATTTATTTAAATGTCTCTCGTGACATGTAAATAAATACATTTCTTCACAGATGCAAGGACAATATACATGATCTTTAGCGACTGCATATTTACCACAGGATATTTCTGTTATTGCACTGCCATTATGTAGTCATTGATTCAGTGAAGCAAACTGCTCAGGATATCAAATTATCTTGATGGCAGAATACAAAGAGAAAAGCTTATAAAATTCAAAGATTGCTTTCATGGGCCACTTCCTACTTTATTTTGCGAGATTACTTACATGGCTTATACTCATACTTGGAGTCCAAATTTAACATTAATAACATTTTCATATGAGAAAGAGATTTTTTACATATATGTATGATACACAATTCAAGTAACACATTACAGAAAAAAATTAAAAATAGGATTAAATTTACTTCTTAAAACTAGGTGTGATGGTTAATACTAAGTGTCAAGTTGAAAAAGGATTGAAGGATGCAAAGTATTGATCCTGGGTGTGTCTGTGAGGGTGTTGCCAAAGGAGATTAACATTTGAGTCAGTGGGCTAGGGAAGGCAGACCTACCTTTAACCTGAGTGGGCACCATCTAATCAGCTGCCAGCTAGCTAGAATATAAAACAGGAAGAAAAACGTGAAAAGACTGGACTGGCCTAGCCTCCCCAGCCTACATCTTTCTCCCATGATGGATCTTCCTGTCCTCGAATATCAGACTCCAAGCTCTTAGTTTTGGGACTCGGGCGGACTCTCCTTGCTCCTTAGCCTGCAGAAGGGCTATTGTGGGACCTTGTGATAATGTGAGTTAATACTTAATACATTCCCTTTTATATAATATATATATACACACACACACACACACATATATGTGTGTATATATATATATATATATATAAAGGGGAATGTATAAGTATAATATATATGTATATATATATATACATACATACACACACACACACACACACACACACACACACATATATATATATCCTATTAGTTCTGTCCCTCTAGAGAACCCTGACTAATACACTAGGTTTGTGTATGTTAAATGTCTAAGAGAAAAAAATGACTGTTTTTTAATTACCCCATATCTGTTTATCATATATTTTTGTGGTTTGATACATAATCATTTTTTATCTTATTGAGATCAATAGGCCAATTCATTATCAAAATCTGAAAATAGTAACTGAATGCAATTTTTTTTTGAGAATTCCACTATATCATAAGCACTGCTGAGCAGGAAAAATACAAATATGATACAGCACAAAAATAATCTCATAATAAACACAAGAGTAACCTGAATAACTTAAGATTTTATGCAAATAAATGTAATGTACAGTTAGCCCTCCATATGAGCAGATTCTATATCCATGGAGTCAATCAACCATGGATCAAAAATATTCAGAAAAAAATTACTTCTGTACTGAACATGTACAGCCTCTTTTTCCTGTCCTTATTCCCTAAACAATGCAGTATAACAACTATGTACATGGCATTTACATTGTATTATATATTCAAAGTAGTCTAGAGATGATTTAAAGTATACAGGAGGATGTGCATAAATTATATGCAAATACTACACCATTTTATTCAGGAATTTGAGCATCCACAGACTTGGATCCATGAGAGGTCTGGAACGAATCCTGCATGGATACTGGACCATATTTTCAAAAATTATATTTTACAATGAAAATAAATATGCAAGAAAGCAAATCTTTTGCAATCTCTAGATAACACAAAAACGAGTCAAGATAAAACAGTTGGTTCCCAATTTAGGTGTTCCATTCTTGCCTTTGTTTAGATCAACGGGTCGGCACAGGACTCCTAACCTTGAGTTAAATCTGCCCCATCACTTGTTTTGTAAATAAAGTTTTATTAGAACACAACCATACCCATTAGTTCATGAATTAAGACCATCTGACTCATAACACCTGAAACATTTGCTACCTGGCCCTTTACAAAAAAGCTTTTTGTACCTCTGTCATAGCCCATGAATATACAAACATATAGTAAAGCTACTGTCATGTTCACCGTTGCTATATTATCAAGTGGTAGTTGGACTATTCTCCTTATCTTAGCTGGGCTGCTTTGGGGATTTTCCCCATATCCCTTAAAGGATGAACCTTGTCATAAAGCCATGGTTTTTCTCTTGCTGGGGTCTGGAAGGCACAATTTTCCCTACCATTGGAACTGGTTGCAACAGCTTCCAAATGATATTATACTTTCATTACTCACTTTTTGTAAAATGGTCTGCACAAATATTCCCTTTGTTTCAAGTTTGGACAAATTGTGATTCATACCTTTGTTGACAAAATGAGAACTTTGATTAGAATCAATAATATCAAATAGCTGCCATCAAGTAAAAATGCTTCCAACAAACCTTTTGTAGTAGGGTTGTGTAAATGGATATGGTCTTGATTTATTAGGGAATGGATGGATGCATAATAAAAAAACATTGATTTTTAGGGGTTTTTTTCCCCAGATACTGGTAGCTTGCAATTGATTTAGAGTACCATTAGTGTTGTTATGGTTCTAAGCATCTTTTAATTGCCATTGTTATTTCTTCTATATCCTATAAGCTATTGAGGAGTACATTTTAAAATTCCCAGACACATAGGGTTTTATTAAGTATTTTTTTATTGTTTGTTTCCAGTATATTGCCTTGTGATCATTCTCCATATCTGGGGTATAAATTTATGTATGCATAATGTATCAGGCTTCATAATATCATTGCTTAAGTCTTCCATCTACTTTCTAATACTCTGTTACCCTAATCTACTGATTTCTGATAAAAGCATGTTAAAATCTTGAAAACCGCTGATGAAAATGTCCATTTCTCTTGGTAATTCTGTTCATTTTCCTCTCTGGAGTTCAAGGTTTGTACAGTTTCATATTGTTTTATTTTCTTGGTAAACTTGCCCTTTTGTGTATATTAGATACCATTTTATTTTACTAAAAATAATTTGTGCATTAAATTCTACATTGTTCGATATTACTATTACCTCTCTTATTAGTATTCTGCTTGACTTTTTATAGCTGTGTCATTTTACGTGGATTTTTAGTAGCTAAATCCATTCACACTGATGGTAGTTACTGATTTATTGGGACTTATTTCACCATTTTATTTTGTAAGGTCTGTATTATCATTGCTTTTCTTTTATGTTTTCTCTCTTCCTATTTATTTTCAATTTTTAAATTTTTTTCATTTCCTCTGGATTTTGGCTATGTATTATGTTTCTATACTTGTAATGATTATTTTAATTGTATATATACTAAATATTAATTTGCCTAATAAAATCTGAAGTTATCTGGAAATTGTATTCTTGATCAAAACACTGCATTCCTGTCTTGTTATTGTCTGTATTTTTTTTATTAAAAATTTTAATATAAAAATGCTATCTTTACATTCAGTGTTTAGATAAATTACTTGATGTTATTTCATTCACTTCTGTGTACACTAATGTTTCTTGAATCCCAACCAACCCTTTTCTCTTTCCTTGTCTCTTATCTTCTTGATGAAGAACATCTTTGAATTTTGATTTAAGTGGTAGTTTTGCAGTCTGTTTATATGAACTCTGTGCCTGAAAAAAATGCCTTTATTTTATTTTAGCTATTGCTTGTTAGGTTGGCAATTGCTCTCCTTCTAACCTGGATTGCTATAAATGAGAAGCTCACCGTTAGTTGAATTGTCATCCCCTGGTAGGTAATCCAGTGTTCTCAGTGGTATCTTAAGAATTTCTCTTCGTTCTCAATGGTTTGCAACCAACTATTATATGTCATGGAGTGGATTTATATTTATTTATCTTTTCAGATCATAGAGTGCACTTTTGATACAAAGACTTCAATTCTGAATCATGTTGAATATTATTTTTGTGAAAAAGTACATTAGCCATGATCTCTTCAAATGTTGTTTATTTACAACTCCATCCATTCTCTAGCCACTTATCTTTTATGAAACTCCTATTAAAGTATATGATAGTGTCTCATTCTGGCCTCCAAATCTCACAGCTCCTCTTTTATATTTTTATATTTCTTTTTAAATCACTTTTCTTGCTATTCTGTTTGTTCTGATGTTGTACTAATGTACTCAAAGAACATTCTTTAAAAAATTTGCTATAGAAGAACTTTTATAATCATAAAATCATAGCTTCTACAAAAGCAATCTGCCATGTGAGTTGAAATTAAAAGATGATGTGATGAACTACACAGAGCTATCATGGATATAAAGACAGAACTGGAGAAAAATAAGGAAAATCTCTGGTATGATAGAAATTCAAGAGTAGGATTTCCAGCCCTAAATGGAGGAAGTAAGATAGTTCCCTTTTCCTGAGAAATTGATACTGTGGAAGATCAAGTTGGTGACATGAAGAAAAATGATTCTCTCCCATGATGTGGAGCCAAGAACAGGGGGTAAACTCCAATGGGTAAATATGAGTAAGAGGACAGAGTCCCAACATGAGAATTACCGATGCTCCCTTCACCAGAGTCAAGTCAATGGCGAGAATAATTGGAGCAGTGTAGTCATTAACTGGAGATTGATTGATGAATGGCAAACTAGAATGTACTATTTGAATTCAGAGGTCAAAAAACCTGTCACTGTCTAGATAAAATTCGGAAATGCCAACATTTCTGAATTATAGGAATAAAAAGTATCTACTGGCAAACAAGCAAATACATGTGTCTGTTTACTAAGAAATAAATACCAAGCTAATTACAGACATTTCCACCAAAAAGTAAATTCTCAAAGATAAAGAGTAAATATATTCAAATTTTAGAGGGAACAAACGTTAATATTATAAATATTGAATTTTTATAATCAAGGTTTCATTCAAATGTAATGGCAAAATAAACTTTTTTTCATGTACACGTGCATTCAAACACCAACCAGAAGAAGCTCTTTGTAAAAATTTCTTGAAGATGGACTCCAGCCGATGGAAGAGAGAATCAAAATTAAAGCACTTAGTAATGTATGAGTCCTTGTCTAATTTAGCCACGTAATAACCAAGAAATCACATACTAGATTTGTTTTTAATGTTTTGCAAGCAATATAAGGAAAAATATGAGGAAAAAATAATAGTAAAATGTCTTTATACATGGAGGCAAAGTTGGCAATCCAGATGTTAATTGTCACAGAAATATAACAGCAAGGCACCTCAGAGTCCTTGGAGATATTATTTTTCATATATATATTTGCTTCTTAAGTGACCTCTTCCATTATCCACAACTTTATATAACATAAACAGTTAACCCTGGAACAACACAAGGGTTAGAGACACTGACTCCCCGGGTAGTTGAAAATCCAAATATAACTTGACTCCCCCAAACCTTGACTACTGATAGCCTATTGTTGACTGGAAGCTTTAGTGATAACACAAACAGCTGATTAACACAAATTTTGTATTTTTTTTTAACAATGACTTTTTATAAACTTGTATGGGGTCTAAATTATCCCTTGTAATATATATGTGTGTATTCATTCCACAGAGAATTAGGTGATCCGCCTCCTGGTAACCTGCTGGGAATTTCTCCAGAGCTTCTGGCTCCCCCTTTCATGGCCACCTCCAACTTGTTTTGTTAGAACTCTCAGCATCACAGTGATGGTAGCTGTCTTATATCCTCCACATATCCACGACCTGTATCATTTCCAATAAATCGTCCACATTACCACCTTCTTCAAATATGTCTGCTGTGTCTTCACTTGTTTTTTCTTTGGGGGCCAGAAACCTTTGGCTTCCTCAGGCTGTGACAAGAACTTCCAGAGGCTTCCTCTTTGGTGATCAGAGTAATTTCATCCTGAACAACAATTTTCCAGAAATGATTTAATCGTTTAATTTCCACTTTCTCTTGAAGGGTTTACAGGAAGTTGTTAAAGCGCTGCTCTTCTGAAAACTTAATGGCTTCTTCCTGGAAGGCTCTGATGTAGTCCATGCTCTTCATAAAATACGTTGTTTCGTTAGTATCCAAAAACTGTTTGATGTGATTTATGTCCTGGTCACTTGCTTCCTCAAAGCTGGCATTCTTCCGTTTCACTAGAACATGGAAGTTTTCAGCAGGATTCACACTTCCAACAGAGGTGACACTGCCTTCAGCCAGGCTGGAGACGCTGAAATGGGCTCCCTCTTCCTCAGTCTTTAAACATTTTGTATGTTTTACATATTATATATATGTATATGTGTATGTGTGTGTATGTGTGTGTGTGTGTATATATATATATATATATATATATATAATGTTCTTACAAGAAGTAAGTGAAAAGAAAATGAAAAGAAAAGAAAATGTCATAAAGAAAATCATAAGGAAGAAAATATATACTTACTATTCATTAAGTGGAAATGGATCATCAAAAAGGTCTTCATCCTCCTTGTCTTCACGCTGAGTAGGTTGAAGAGGAAGAGGAAGAGGGTTGGTCTCGCTGTCTCAGGGGTCACAGAGGCAGAAGAAACTCCACATATAAGTGGACCCACACAGTTCAATTTCTTGTTCGAGAGTTAACTGTATAATATGATGATATGTCCTCAGGCTCAAGTTCTCACCTAATCATCAGATATCTCTTATTTTCTCTGGATGTCTACAAAGCACAAACTTGGAATGAACAAACAGACCCTTGATTCTAAGAGCCTCAAAACCTGCTCCCCCTCCCTGGTCCCCTCAAAATGAAGGAACAGCGCTACTACTATTCACTCGATTGCCTGAGACCCTATTCCACATGTCATCTTCAATTTTTCACTTTCCATCAGCCCCATGTGTAAGGTGAAGTCCCATGTGCTCAAAAACATTCCAAAATTTTCTTGGCTGCATAAGCAAGAAGAGAGATTATGTAGGAGATGGAAACCATCGTGGCATCAACAAATGGATTTTGCTGGTTTGGTTTTTGGTGGTGGTGATGGCGAGGTTTTTGGTTTCTGCTTTTTATTTTTTAGAGACAAGGCCGCTCTCTGTCAGTCAAGTTGGAGTACAGTGGTGTGATCATAACTGACTGCAACCTTGAACTCCTGAGCTCAAGCAGTCCTCCACCTCAGCTTCCCAAGTAGTTGGAACCACAGGCATGAGCCACCATGCCCAGCTAGGTTTGTTTTTAAAGAGAGGGGAAAACTTGGTCTCATTTCAAAGATTGGAAAAAGATGAAAGTACGGGAGAAGTTGGAGAAATCACTTAAGCATGAATCCACAGAAGGCAAGGAAGAGGAAATGGAATCCAGTGTGTCGAGGTCAGGGTTAGTCTTGCAAGTGAAAGGGAGCTGGTAGGTGGAAGAAATTATTCTGTTAGAAGGTATGATAAGAAGGAAACAACAGGTGCTGATCCTTATATCTATAGTTTTGTAGCAGGAAGTTAATTCATCTCCTTCCATTTTGAAGTTTGTGGGATGACCTGCTTCAAACTGGTAGAAATTGGTTGGTGGGCAGGGTAGGGATTGGGGAGAAATATGAGAAACAGGAAGAAGGCAGAAGTCCATAGAGATTAGGAGAAAGATGATCATGAAAACAGGGACGGAGTACATGGAACTCTGCATGCCCTCCAGAGAGTGGAAATCAATAATCTATAATGGAATCCAAATGTATATTTGCATAACATCCTATAGAAGGCTCCTCTCCCCCAAGACACAGGCTTGTATTAAATGGGGGCATCCAGGACTGAAGTACTATTGACAAACAGGTTGGACAGAGAACGAATGTTAAAAATATTGATAAAATATTTGAAGAGATGGAACATATAATCTAAGCCCAATAGGGAAGGATGTAGAACCAGAAATAAATTGATAAATAGGGGAAAAAAAATAGGGAAAAAAACAGTGTCCCCAAGACATCAGTGACCATCCCTTCTCAGCAAATGGCAACTACATCAGAAATTTCTTGTCTATCTATATTAGTTCCCTAGGGTTGCTATAACAACTATACTCACCTTTTCTCCAGCAAGCTTGCATCTTGTGGTACTTGGAAAACTGCAAATGTCTTGGACATCATCCACACTCCTAACTCCACATTTTGACCAGGAGCATCTTTGAAAATGCAAACTTCATGTTACCTCTGCCCAGCTGATACTGCTCAATGGCTTTTCATTGTTGTAAAAGTGAGAACAGAGAGGCTTTAGATGGAAAATTGATTCTAAGCAAGGCTACAGCCATGTCAAAGCACTATCAGCCTCTCAGAAGGTACCGTGTTTCCTTTAGACTTGATGTCTTCCCATTTACTGTTTCCTCTCTACTAAACGCCCCTCTCTCTGTCTCAGTTGGGCCCCACTTTCAGATCTCAGATTAGACATTTCTTCTCCTTTGTCTTTCTCAGACTCCTTCTTCCTCCCCCCATCACCCTTAGCTGGGTTAATTTCTCTTCTACTTGCTCCTATAACCCCCAGGGCTTGCCCTATTGGCACACTCCATTAGGGTATTGTGTTATCATTTCTTGTTTATGATCGGGGTCTCCCATAATGAAAAGCAAATCTTTTAAGGGCTGTAACTTTGTCTCTCTTCTGGATGTATGAGTGTTGGCCATGCCTAGACTGTGCTTAGCACATCATTAAACCCCACTAAATATTTGTTGAATGGCTTACTGGCTTCTCTTCATTGGGAATTGCCTTGCTACTCTCTGGGCATTTATCACCTATACACAAAACTATACCCGTGAGACTTTGTAGCTCCATAGTATGTTCCACGATAAACATTTGATTGACTGAAACATTCCTCCTTCTTTCCTTTCTTCCTTTCTCCTTCTCTCTCTCCCCTTGCCACTGCCGTCTTCCTCTCTCTCTCTTTGTTTCTCTGTCTCTTTCTTTTATTTATTTATTTGTATATTTTTGGCTGCATGTAAAGTCTATATAGAGCAACAACTGTTGTCTCCCCCCTGCAGACTGTGCAACACTCTCCCTGGTGGGGGGAGACTCCATGCAGCCTTCTGTGCTGTTCTGTGCCAGCCGCAAGAGGTCTAATGTTAGTGATTTCTCCTTTACTTTTCTACAGAGGGTGGCACAAACCCAGGAAGAATTCCAGCCTTAAAAAAAGAAAAGTCTCAGCCTTTTTGAATCTTACTTGGCTCTGAAACAAATTATAAATGTTACCAGCATTTAAGAAAAACATCACTTCATCTCACTAGAAATTTGAACACATGATTATAGGAAAGTAAATTTAAAATATAAGCACTATTTGAAAACTTATCTCCTACTTGCTCAAATTAGAAAGTTGGTAGATCTTGGAGGAATGAGTAGTCTGCTGCGATTGAAGTAAGTTTTGAAATGATGACAGCGTTCAGGCGCCAGTAGCCTCCAACTGCCATTGTAGGAAGCAGGACCTTCATGGGGCAGGGTCACTGCTCTCAGGTCAGTCACACGATGAGGCCATTATACAATAACTGAGAGTCATCCTGGAAGAAAGCTGCCCCACTCCCTTGAGTCTTCACAAATTAACCATTGAAAAACTTCAAAACTCACACCATCACTTTAAAAAGCATAACCAGCACCTGATTAGATATGCGGAATAAGAAATGAAGAAATGGGGGAATTGATTCCAGGCAAACATTCTTCTTCTTCGGATTCAAACGTGTTGATGTTTAGTTTTTCAGATGGGGTGCAGTCTAAAGTCACAGTGATAAACACATCTGTATACCTCAAGGAAAACAATAAATTCTCAAAATAAATTGTAAGAGATACGTTTCTCTCTTAAATGTGCAATAATTTATCAAATAATTCACAGGAGTATGAATTTGTGTTAAAGTGAGTCTAAACATTCTAAGCCATAAGCAGTAGAGGTAAAAGAAATTGCTTTCAAATATCTTTTTAAATTTTATTTTGTTTTCTATTTCAATAGGTTTTTAGGAAGCAGGTGGTGTTTGGTTACACAAATAAGTTCTTTAGTTAGTGGTGATTTCTGAGATTTTGGTGTATCCATCACCCGGACAGTGTACACTGTACCCAGTGTGTAGTCTTTTATCCCTCGCCACCTCCAACCCTTTCCCGCAAGTCCTCAAAGTCCAATGCTTCATTCTTATGCCTTTGTATTCTCATAGCTTAGCTCCCACTTATGAGTGCGAACGTACAATGTTTGGTTTTCCATTTCTGGGTAACTTCACTTAGAATAATAGCCTCCAATTCCATCCAGTTTGCTGCAAATGCCATTATGTCATTCCTTTTTATGGCTGAATAGTATTCCATGGTATATATGTACACCACATTTTCTTTATCCGTGTGTTGACTGATGAACATTTGGGCCCAGCAATCCCATTGCTAGGTAACTACGCAGAGGAAAAGAAGTCATTACACAAAAAAGATACTTGCACACACATGTTTATAGCAGCACAATTTGCAATTACAAAAATATGGAACCAGGTCAAATATCTTATTACATGCTTTTAATGTAACAGAGAAAAGATTAACTGAAACAATGATAATATCAACAGAGAAGGGAGATTAAGGGATTGGCTGATAAGAAAATGCTAAAAGCTTTAATGCCATGTTAATTAAGATTTTCTCTGATTGTAATTTCTTCTACACAGAAATTGCAAACCTGCATTCTACCATGTGCAACTTGAGTCATCCCTTCTAACTTAGCAAACTGAACCCAGGCCCCTGGGAGAAGGAAATACAGAACTTCTCTCTTCTCCTACTCATGCCTTTAACAAACTCCAGGCCTTCCACTTACCCCTGGTATCAGAGCCATTGGCCAATTTACATAGACATTAATAGTCCCAAATATCAGAAAGGTAACATCAAAAAGTCTTTCCTAAGTGAAATGCATTTGGACCCTCACATTGAATGAGGATGACTTGTTGGCAGATGATAGCACCAAAAGCTCCTTTGAGGGGCTGGTGTCTGTGCTCATTATAGGACGTAAAGGGTGATAGGAAAGAGCTGGATCTGACAAAGCTAGGAGCCAAGCACAGGAGGTACCCTGATCAGCCAACTTGGGGACAATGATTGGCAAGTGAGGATGAGGCAAAAGGCTGTAAGTTGGAGATATAAAAGTGTGGATTGGAACCTCTTTACTGAGCCCAGTGAACCATCTTCCTGCAGAGATACTGAGGACAGGCCACACGCGTGAATGAGAAAAAGCGCATCAGGGGCAATGGGTACCAGGTCTTGGCAGCAACCCCGTGTGGAAGCACAGTAGCCCAAAGGTTTCTACTGCCTGGGGTATGTGAAGCATTCAGAAACATGACTGACATCTATGACTTCTCCCTGAAGCCTAGCATGTCATTGTCTGCTCAGAAGGATATGCCGTAAGCATCCTCTGTGCACAGGTGAATGCCATCAGTCCAGGTAATTTACAGCCTCACCTGTTCAGTTTCCCTTTTTTTTTGGCTATCTGGTCACTCTCAACAAAAATAATAGCAAAAATGGCTCAGATGTCATTACCAAATGGCACCTATTTTCATTAATAGACAAAATCCTTTGGAAGCCACTTAATGTTTGTCTGCAAATATTAGCTCGCCACCCTGGCTTAAGGCACTTGAGAAGACTGAGCTGTGCTAACAACAATTAATTTGCTGAGTATATACATCCTCATCAGCAGGGGAAACGTAAGTCCCAGGCCAGCCAGAGATTGCATTAAAAATTTGCAATGAGTGGGTTTTACAGCAATGAGTATTGAAAATAGTCAATTGCTTTTTTCTCTTCCAATGGCACTGATGTTAACTAATTCATAGTCAATGTGCTATTCTGTGTGCCCATGTTGACAGTATGACCCTTGTGTAATCCCTTGACATAATGAGATTACTGCCTTGTTAGAAAATTGAGCAGTTTGCAGCTGAGTTTCAGTCTACCCGCAGTTACAAGGCTGGGAAAGTTGCAGGACAGTCATGTATGAATGCTTTCTCTCCTGCTCAAGAGCTTCATCCATGATATCATGTTGTAAAGTTGGGGTCTCCCTACTCCTGGCTCCTCCCATCCTCTTTAATATCTCCCCTAAATTTTGTCTCTACTACCAAATTTGCACTTTGAGTCTTTGTGCAGAGATCTATGTGCTGCTCCCTGTTCCTGGAAGATACAATTTCTACATGTTGAGTGTTTACTCATCCCCTAACTCCATCTCTAAAGCCATGACCTCCGAGCAAGTGTCTCTGATACACCAAATCCCAGGATTCTTTACATGGCCTTCTAATGATATTTATAACCTTCTCTCTTGCTGTATGTTTTTTTTTAATATTCAAATCTCATTTCTCCAATTCCATTTAAGAGCAGAGAATGAATCTTCTTTGTGATTCTAAATTCATTTTTCTTTTTTTCTTAGTTCTGATTCATATGGTTTTTAATTACAATGTAATTTTTAAAAGATTTGGGCTGTTGAATCCTGCAAGGAAGCCTTTTGAATTATTATGTTTAGAAAGTGGATATACTATTTAGAAATTTTTCTGTTTAAAGTCCAAATATAACTAGTTCGAAGTAATGGCAGTTCTTAATGCTATGTTTTTCTGGTGGGGGGGTTGAATTTTTTTATTATTATTATTATACTTTAAGTTCTGGGATACATGTGCAGAACGTGCAGGTTTGTTACATAGCTATATACATGCCATGGTGGTTTGCTGCACTCGTGAACCCATTATCCACATTAGGTATTTCTCCCAATGCTATCCCTCCCATGGCCTTCCACTCCCCGACAGGTCCCAGTGTGTGATGTTCCCCTCCCTGTGCCTATGTGTTCTCATTGTTCTACTCCCACTTATGAGTGAGAACATGTGGTGTTTGGTTTTCTGTTCCTGTGTTAGTTTGCTGAGAATGATCGTTTTCCAGCTTCATCCATGTCCCTGCAAAGGACATGAACTCATCCTTTTTATGGCTGCATAGCATTCCATGGTGTGTATGTGCCACATTTTCTTTATCCAGTCTATCATTGATGGGCACATGGTTGGTAGGCTATTAATTAGTGTCTCAGTTTCAGAACCTGTTATTGGTCTATTCAGGGATTCAACTTTTTTCTGGTTTAGACTTGGGAGGGTGTATGTACCCAGGAATTTTTCCATTTCTTCTAGATTTTCTAGTTTATTTGCATAGAGGTGGTTATAGTATTCTCTGATGGGAGTTTGTATATCTGTGGGTTCAGTGGTGATATCTGCTTCATCATCTTTTATTGTGTCTATTTTATTCTTCTCTCTTCTTCTTTATTAGTCTGGCTAGCAGTCTATCTATTTTGTTAATCTTTTCAAAAAAAAAAAACAGCTCCTGGGTTCATTGATTTTTTGAGGGGTTTTCTGTGTATCTCCTTCAGTTCTGCTCTGATCTTAGTTATTTTTTGTCTTCTGCTAGCTTTTGAATTTGCTTGCTGTTGCTTCTCTAGTTCTTTTAATTGTGATGTAGGGTGTCGATTTTAGATCTTTCCCACTTTCTCCTATGGGCATTTAGTGTTAAAATTTTCCCTCTACATGATGAATTAGCTGTGGCCCAGAGATTCTGTTATGTCGTGTCTTTGTTCTCATCGGTTTCAAAAAACGTATTTATTTTTGCCTTAATTTTGTTATTTACCCAGTAGTCATTCAGGAGCAGGTTGTTCAGTTTTCATGTAGTTGTATGGTTTTGACTGAGTTTCTTAATCCTGAGTTCTGAGTTGATTGCACTGTGATCTGAGAGACTGTTTGTTATGATTTCCATTCTTTTGCATTTGCTGAGGAATGTTTTACTTTCAACTATGTGGTCAATTTTGGAATCAGTGCAATGTGATGCTGAGAATCACGTATATTCTGTTGATTTGGGATGGAGAGTTCTGCAGATGTCTATTAGGTCTGCTTGCTCCAGAGCTGAGTTCAAGTCCTGAATATCCTTGTTAATTTTCTGTCTCATTGATCTAATATCGACAGTAGGGTGTTAAAGTCTCCCACTATTATTGTTTGGGAGTCTAAGTCTCTTTGTAGGTCTCTAAGAAGTTATTTTCTGAATCTGTGTGCTCCTGTATTGGGTGCATATATATTTAGGATAGTTAGCTCTTCTTTTTGCATTGACCCCTTTGCCATTATGTAATGCCCTTCTTTGTCTTTTTTGATCTTTGTTGGTTTAAAATCTGTTTTATCAGAGACTAGGATTGCAACCCTTACTTTGTTTTGTTTTCCATTTGCTTGGTAAATATTCCTCCATCCCCTTATTTTGAGCCCATGTGTGTCTTTGCACATGAGACAGGTCACCTGAATACTGCACACTGATGAGTCTTGATTCTTTATTCAATTTGTCAGTCTGTGTCTTCTAATTGGGGAATTTAGCCCATTTACATTTAAGGTTAATATTGTTATGTGTGAATTTGATCCTGTCATTATGATGCTAGCTGATTATTTTGCCTGTTGATGCAGTTTCTTCATAGTGTCAATGGTCTGTACAATTTGGTATGTTTTTGCAATGGTTGGTACTGGTTTTTCCTTTCCATATGTAGTACTTCCTTCAGGAGCTCTTGTAATGCAGGCTTAGTGGTGACAAAATCTCTCAGCATTTGCTTGTCTGTAAAGGATTTTATTGATCCTTTACTTTGAAGCTTAGTTTGGCTGGATATGAAATTTTAGGTTGAAAATTCTTTTAAGAATGTTAAATATTGGTCTCCACTCTCTTCTGGCTTTTAGGGTTTCTGCAGAGAGATCTGCTGTTAGTCTGATGGACTTCCCTTTGTGGGTAACTTGATCTTTCTCTCTGGCCGCCCCTCACATTTTTTTCTTCATTTCAACCTTGGTGAATCTGACAATTATGTGTCTTGGGGTTGCTCTTCCTGAGGAGTATCTTTGTGGTGTTCTCTGTATTTCCTGAATTTGAATGTTGGCCTATCTTGCTAGGTTGGTGAAGTTCTCCTAGTTCATTTCCTGAAGCATGTTTTCCAACTTGGTTGCATTCTCCCCGTCACTTTCAGGTGCACCAATCAAATGTAGGTTTGCTCTTTTCACATAGTCCCATATTTCTTGGAGGCTTTGTTCCTTCCTTTTCATACTTTTTTCTCTAATTTTGTCTTCATGCTTTATTTCATGAAGTTGATTTTCAACCTCTGATATCCTTTCCTCCATTTGATCAATTTGGCTATTGATACTTGCGTATGCTTCACGAAGTTCTTGTGCCATGTTTTTCAGCTCCATCAGGTCATTTATGTTCTTCTCTAAACTGATTATTCTAGTTAGCAATTTATCTAACCTTTTTCAAAGTTCTTAGCTTCCTTGCATTGTGTTAGAACATGCCCGTTTAGCTCAGAAGAGTTTGTTATTACTCACTTTTTGAAGCCTACTTCTGTTAATTCATCAAACTAATGCTCTGTCAAGTTTTGTTTCCTTGCTGGTGAGGAGTTGTGATCCTCTGGAGAAGAGGTGTTCTGTTTTTTTGGAATTTTCAGCCTTTTTGCACTGGTTTTTCATCATCTTCGTGGATTTATCTACCTTTGGTCTTTGCTGTTGGTGACCTTCAGATGGGGTTTTTGTGTGGTTATCCTTTTTGTTGATGTTGATGCTATTGCTTTCTGTTTGTTAGTTTTCCTTCTAACAGTCAGACCCTCTGCTGCAGGTCTGCTGGAGTTTGCTGGAGGTCCGCTCCAGCCCCTGTTTGCCTGGGTATCACCAGTGGAGGCTGAAGAACAGCAAAACTTGTTGCTCGTTGCTTCCTTTGGAAGCTTTGTCCCAGAAGGGCACCCACCAGATGTGCGCTGGAGCTTTCCTGTATGAGGTATCTGTTAACTCCTGCTGAGAGATATCTCTCAGTCAGGAGGCATGGGGGGTCAGGGACCCACTTGAGGAGGCAGTCTGTCCCTCAGCAGAGCTTGAGCACTGTGCTGGGAGATCTGCTACTCTCTTCAGAGCCAGCAGTCAGGAACATTTAAGTCTGCTGAAGCTACGCCCACAGCTGCCCCTTTCCTCAGGTGCTCTGTCCCAGGGAGATGGGAGTTTTATCTATAAGCCCCTGACTGGGACTGCTCCCTTTCTTTCAGAGATGCCTTGCCCAGAGAGGAGGAATCTAGAGAGACAGTCTGGCTACAGCAGCTTTGCCAAGCTGTGGTGGGCTCCGCCCAGTTCAAACTTCCTGGCAGTTTTGTTTACACTGTGAGGGGAAAACCACTACAAAGCCTCAGTAATGGTGGATGCTCCTCCCCCTAATCAAGCTCGAGCATCCCAGGTCGACTTCAGACTGCTGTGCTGACAACGAGAATTTCAAGTTAGTGGATCTTAGCTTGCTGGGCTCCATAGGGGAGGGATCTGCTAAGCTAGACCACTTGGCTCCCTGGCTTCAGCCCCCTTTACAGGGGAGTGAACAGTTCTGTCTTGCTGGTGTTCCAGGGGTCACTGGGGTACAAAAGAAAACTCCTGCAGCTAGCTCAGTGTCTGCCCAAATGGCTGCCCAGTTGTATGCTTGAGACCCAGGACCCTGCTGGTATAGGCAACCAAGGGAATCTCCTAGTCTGTGGGTTGTTAAGACCATGGGAAAGCACAGTATTTGTGCCAGAATGCACTGTTTCTCATGGCATAGCCCCTCACAGCTAGGGCAGGGAGTTCCTTGACCCTCTGCACTTCCTGGGTGAGGTGACGTCCTACCTTGCTTTGGCTCGCCCTCCATAGTCTGCATACACTGTCTAACCAGTCCCAATGAGATGAGCCAGGTACCAGAAATCACCCACCTTCTGCATTGATCTCACTGGGAGCTGCAGACTGGAGCTGTTCCTATTTGGCCATCTTGCCATCCACCAATCCTAAATTCATTTTTCACCAACCTGTAACAGGCATTGAATCACAAAGCATTGATTGCATCCCGATTATTGACTTGCCCAGCAAAAGCAGGAGCACCTCCAAGAAATGGGATCTTTTCTATGTTCAGTGGCAGGATTTGAGGCTCTCTACACAGAAATTGATCCCCCCTCTTGCTGTACCATAAGCTGGAAATTTCATGAATAGAAATATTTTTTTTCCATTGAGCATTGACCTATCCAAATGCTGATTGTTTTGAGAAAGATAAGGCACTGTGGTTTGCACGTTTTGCTTTTTCTGGGACAAAAGAGTTGTGGAATAGCAAGAAAGGACTGGCTACTTGCTGAAAGAGAGCAAAAAAAAAAAAAAAAAAAAAAACAGATCAGAAGTGAAGATGGAAAAATCTAAGACTAAGTTAAATAACTGATGTCACACTTTTCCTGGGGCTAGCTCTGTAGGTGACAATAGCTATCTTAGAAAGTTACTCCTCTACTAGGCTGGTCATCTTTGCAAAACATCCAGTATTGTTGTGCCTTTTATTTGAATGTGAAGCCTCCAGTAACACATTTGATTTCAACTACTAAATTTTGTCATGGGTAGTGACTAACTGCAGCCAGTGGCTCTGGTGGTAAAGGAATTTACGAAAACAGGTAAAGAAAGGCAGATTTATTAGAAAAGGTATGAAAATATGCTGCAAGGCAGCACAGCAGAGAAGGTGCTATCTGCAAAGAGACAGAGGCTGGAGGGAAGTTTTATAAGGTCATGCTGGAGGGGGCTGTCTGCAGAATGAGGTCATTGTGCCCACAGAACAAGGTTGTTGTGCCCATGGAACAGTGTTCTTGTGCCTGGGGAACAAGGTTGTTGTGCCCGAAGGTTATTTCTCAGAATAATTGTTCATTGCTCTTCCCCACCTGGGGCCTTATTGTTGCTTACTTATTTTATTAGGACTCCGCATATTTGTTCTTCTTTCCATCTAAATTAGATTTCCAGATCCAACATAAGTAGGCTGAATATCCGTCCATTACTAATTCTCCACATGAACATAATAATTAGAAAATGATGTAACTGCATGTTTTAGGTATGGGAAACAAATATGACAACCCAACTGTAACTTAGGCTAAATTTTCAAAGAGCCCAGTGGACTTTGCTTATAACATAAAAATATCAAAAATACACACATCCTGATGTGCCAAGGAAAAGAAAAGAGCAGGCATGACTCAGGTAAGGGTATGTGAAAATGACTAGTGAAACACACCATTTATCCAGTGGGTTTGCACAGACAAGGAGCACGTTATGCTACTGTGGGTTTTCCTGGCTGAGCAGATGCAAGAAGCATATCTTAAAATTTTCCACTGTGTGTTTTTCCATTCAAGACGGGCATCAATTTAATAGCTGTAACGAGAGATAGAAGCTTCTCAAAGTTCAGTGACTCACTTGCTTTTGGACAATTAGGGCAAAAGAGAAATAATTGTATAAAACAGTCTTTGCTGCATGCACAACAGAAGCTAACCCATGTGTAACAGCATATAATTCGCTCCTTTTAAAGTAATTAAATATTACAGGGAAGCAAAACATAAGACCAGATTAAAATCCTTTTGATATCGCTAACTCCAATCATGTTGAAGGAGCAAAGGTGTCCCAGAAAGGGTGAGTCATCAGTATGGGACAGGTGAGAGATGACTGGCAACAGTCCTTCCTGCAAAACTGGAGAACCAGTGTACCTGGCTTTGAGGCTTGTAGTTCCACTGGTAATTACTCTCTGACCACATGTCACTATCCTGTGCCTTTCTTTTCTCACTTATCATATGGAAATAATAAGATCAGTTATAGGGAATTTGTGGTTTTAACAAATAAACAGACATAAATAGAAACATTTTTGAAAACTAACACTAAAAATAAAACATCCTCATTGTTATTTATCCAAAATTTATTTTTGAACATTTTCATACTTCATTCCTGTTGCTATAACAAAAAAACTTAGACAGGGTAATTTATATAAATAAAAGTCTATTGCTCACAGCTCTGGAAGCTGTGAAGTCCAACATCAAGGTGCTGGCAGATTCATTGTCTGGTGAGGGTTGCCCTCTGTTCCAAGATGGCACCTTCTTGCTGTGTCTTCAGTGGTGGAAGAGGCCCTTACAAGGGCATAATCCCTTCATGAGGGCAGTGCCTTCATGACCTAATCACCTGCTAAAGATGCCACCTCTTCATACCATCAGCTTGGGGTTTAGGTTCCAACTTACAAATTTTGGAGAGGTGCACACATTCGAACTATGGCGCACGTAACAGCTGCTCAACTAAAAGTTGATGTTTCTGTTGGGGGATGCCATTGACTTCCTACTTGCTAAATATAATGAATTCTTTGCAGTCCTCATCCATCTTTGCCTCTCTAGTTTTTTCATGGCTTTTGTTAGTCTTTCTCTGCAAAACCTCTGTTCATTCAACTATTACTTTATCACTTTCTTCTGATGCAAGTCCAAATTACAACTCCATGCAAACTTGCAATGAGTTGTCCTCCACTTGCTCTGAAAGATCACAGCTCTCCAGGGGTCCCAGCCCTCAGTCATCTTCATCTGCTCTCATGTGTCCCAATCATACCCATCTTTGTTCCTCCTTCCCAGGTCTCGACCTCCAGCCCCACCTTCTCTTCTAGATTCCAAACTATATTCTGGCATCTTTCTAGGTGTCTCCATCTGGAGCCTCTTTCCTCATCAGCTCCCTAAAAGTACATGAGTCATTTCCCCAGCCTCCCCACCAATAGGCACTCCCCGTCACCATCTTCATCCGCTGCTCTCCTCCAGCGGATCACAAGCCACACAAATTTTCCTTGGACATATTTCTTGAATCATTCACCTCAGCACATACAAGGAAGATCCTTTTTATACCTTCATGGAATTATTGAAAATAACTACTCTGCTGACTCCCAAGACCTCTACATTTTGTCTTTCCAATTTACCCTCAATGCAGCTACAGACTGATCTTTGTAAAGCAGTCATCTGGTTGTGTCACTGCTTAACATCTCACAGTAGCTCTGCTTTGCCCTCAGGAGAAGCCAAGCACTTGATTGTTATATGGCAGCTTGATGGTGTTTCTCACCCGTGTCTCAAGGCAGAGAGTGTAAGGGGCCAAGAACCTCCACTTTAGAATTCCTGTCTTTGCAGTGAAGTAATGCTTCCTGTGAGCAGCTCTCCCTAATGATTAGACTTAGTGGCAGCAGTGACACAGACCCATTCTGGGAGACATGGGACGTCTTTGTCTGCACACTTTGGTTCAAGGACTCCCAATGGTGCAACTGAAACTTCCTGAGAGTTCAAGGCAGTCTGGAATGTTTCCACTCAACTTTCTCTTTCTTCTTCATTCCAGGTCAGATTTTAGTGGGATCAGAACTCTCTGATGGCCTTCTCTGGCTCTTTCCCTTTGCCTGTCACACAAGCCTTTCCCCTAATGAAATTCTTGAGAGTTTAGTGTACAAATCACTTGTCTTCTCTGAGCCCTTAATCTCTTCTCTAAAGTGTATCTACCACACATGTACAATTGTATTACTGAGCTTATACGTGTAAGGAACCTACTGCCAAGTTTTGTATGGGATTGGTGCTCAGTTTGTGTTATTTCCCTAGTCTCTAATGCCTGTGGTTATAAAGGTGCAAGATTTATAATGCTAAAAGTCTATACCTCATGTGTTCAATGTGTTTTAAATCTGAGTCAATGTGTTTTGTCTTTTATTTTTAAACAAAAAGGGGATCAAATGACATGAGAAAGATTGCAGGGAAAACATTGTTCTAATCCAATATCAGAAGTGTAAAATGTTTCCATTTAAGACTCCGCACATTGCCTTGAAAGTGACCCGCAATTGGCCCTTCAAGGTAGCAGGGCCACACTCTATCAGGACTCTAAGGCCGTCAGGAAAAAAAAAACAAGGATAATCTTTGTTTCTTTTTCTATAATACATTCACTGATAAAGGTTATACAGAAAGAATTGGCATTCGTCAGCATACTAGGAAATCATAAACACTTAATAATAACTTTGCACACCATGGAGACAAATAAAAAATTGAAGTCAAAACATAAAACAAGTAAATAATGCTGCTCCTGCTGGCCTTTCAGAAGAATAACAGAAAAGATACTTCAAATGCAAGAACAAAAACATAAATACTGTGCAAATGCCAATAAACTCTAGTCTCATGTACTAAGCAATGCTGATCTGGTTACCAATCACAGTTGTCACTAGTTTATCCCATTTTTCTTCTTCCTACTAGAAAGCATTTGACTCATCTCCCCCAAAATGAAACACTGTGTCAGATATGAGGCTGATGAGAAAATTATGAAATTAAAGTAATTCATTTTTGTATGTAGGATTTTCTTCCCAATTTGTGGATAGCTTGAAAAGAGTTGAGATATGTTTCAAGATCACGTTTAGATTACATGGATTTATATGTTCTCCCACCTCCTTACAGTGGTTGTTGCAAATTATGTAGTTGCAAAAAAAAAACTGTATGATATCAAAGAGCATAGGCATTTTAAAAAATTAACACCTATGAAGAAAAGGAGAGGGGACACTCTGATTTTTTGGGGAGGATGTAGAGCATACAAGGTACACAACTTGGTGTAAAACCATACTATTATTTTTAAATCTTCTTTTACTAAACAATTCAAGTGTGTTTTGACTATATTGAAAGAATATAGGCCAGGTGCAGTGGCTCATACCTATAATCTCAGCATTTTCTGAGGCCAAGGCAGGAGGATAGCTTGAGCTCTGGATTTTGAGACCAGCCTGGGCAATACAGGAAGACCCTATCTCTACAAAAAAATTAAAAATTAGTCAGGCATGGTGGCATGCACCTGTAGTCCTAGCTAGTTGGGAGGCTAAGGTGAGAGGATTGGTTGAGTCCAGGAGGTCAAGGTTGCAGTATACTATTATATAGTATAGTATACTGTATATACCATTATGTAGTATAGTATAATGTATATACTATATAGACCAAGGGTGAAAAAATTTTTTGTGTAAAGAGCTGGATAGTAAATATTTTGTTCTGCTGTTGTAACACAAAAGCAGCCATAGACTATAGATACATGAATGAATGTGGCTGTGTCCCAATAAAACTGTATTTACAAAAACATGTAGCAGGCCAAATTTGGTCCATTGGTGGTTGTTTGCCGACCCCTGCTACAGAATAGTATAAATCTATGCTTCTCAAAACAGATACAGCTATAGAAGTGAGAAAAATAAACTAAAATGCATGTGCACAGCATGAGGGAGCTAAGAAAAAGTCACTTTAAATAAAATTTAACTTTAGCTGCATTTTTCATTAGCTACCAAAGACAGAAGCAATTTTCATTTGTCATAAAAGCTAAGTTAAAATTGTAGACACCTGCTTGCGAGCAAGGCCCACCCACACGATGAGGAAATTCACATTATATATATGCCAGCACTTTCTCTTCATCAGGGTTCATTGCTACATTCTGCTATCCCATGCCTTTTAAAAATCTGGCTGGATCCTAGTTTTCAAAACAGAAGTCCAAGACATAACTCTCAAGGGTATTGGCAGAATGGATCTAACATAGAATTCTGAATTACCAGCAGGACAAAAGGCTGCTGAGCTCCTTCAAACCATGGGATTGCCGTCCAAGTGGGTAGGAAAGCAAAAGAAGGTTGGCTTCTCATTAAGGCAGAAAAACTTGAAGGAGAAGGGGGAAGAAAGGACACTAAAAGACTAAGTGAAAACACTTGAAGATGGAAGCCAAGAATCAGGTGGAAGAAAAAAGTAAACATAATTCAACTATCAGTGAAGGAATCCAAACAAAGAAAGATGGAAACTTGCTTTGATCACTGAAGTTTTAAAATTGTACTAGTTATGGAATTTTCAATAACCTATTTGTAATCAACCAGTAATCTCCACTACTCACTTTTTGATGCATGCAATTTGGCCTTTTACGAAGTTGGGCAGGGAGCAGGCAATGTATGGCTTTTGGCCAAGGTGCAAACTCTTTCAGGGCCAGAAACAAGATGGTACCAGGAGCAGAAGCAAGATGTCTCCCTAGGAAGCATTTGAGACTGAGGAACAGTCTCTTCTATCTTCCAAAATTCCACTGGGCAATCTCCTCTATGGATTGTTTAGATGTTTAAAAATTTTCATATACAAAATCTACTATTCTTTTGGTGTACAGTTTCATAAATTTTAACAAATACAGTCTTTTTTTTTTTCCCAAGAGACAGGGTCTCGCTCTGTCACCCAGGCTGAAGTTCAGTGTTGCAATCCCAGTTCACTGCAGCCTTCACCTCCCAGACTTAACCAATCCTCCTGCCTCAGCCTCTCAAGTAGCTAGAACCACGAGCACATGCCACCATGCCTGGCTAATGTACTATTTTTTGTAGAGATGGAGTCTCACTATGTGAAACTGGTCTTGAATTCCTGGCCACAAGTGATCCTCCTGCCTCAGCCTCCCAAAGTGCTGAGCTTACAGGAGGGAGTAACCACACCTGGCCTAAAGAGTCTTATAACCACCATCATAATCAGGATACAGGACAGTTCTATCACCCCTCAAAACTCTCTCCTGCTATCATGGTCATCCCCCAACCCTAACCCATGGCAACCACCAATCTGTTCTTCATTGCAGTGGTTTGTTTTTTAGAATGTCAAATAAACAGAAGCATACAGTATGTAATTATTTGAAACTAGCTTCTTGCTCATGTAGGAACATGTCTTTAAGACTCATCCAAGTTGTGTGTGTGTATACATATATATACACACACACATATACATATATGTACTAAAAGTCTATACCTCATGTGTTCAATGTGTTTTAAATCTGAGTCAATGTGTTTTGTCTTTTATTTTTAAACAAAGAAGGGATGAAATGACATGAGAAAGACCACAGTAAAAACATTGTTCTAATCCAATATCAGAAGTTTACGGTTCTGTTTATTTGACATTCTCAAAAACAAACCACTGCAATGAAGAACAGATTGGTGGTTGCCGTGGGTTAGGGTTGGGGGATGATTATGATAGCATGAGAGAGTTTTGAGGGGTAACAGAACTGTTCTGTATATACATACATTCATATATGTGTGTATGTGTATATACACACACGTGTGTGTGATATATATATCTTTATACACACACACACACACACATATGTAAAGAGATAGGGTCTCACTTGCCATCCAGGCTGAAGTGCGGTAGTACAATCCTAGCACACTGCGGCCCCAAATTCCTGGGCCCAAGCGATTCTCCCACTTCAGCCTCCTGAGTAGCTGGGACTACAGGTGTGCACCACCATGCCTAATTTTTTAAATTTTTTTTAGAAATAGGGTCTCCCTATGTTGCCCATGCTGGTCTCAAACTCCAGGACTCAAGCCATCTCTCCTCCTCAGTCTCCCTAAGTGCTAGGATTATAGGCATGAGCCAAAGCGCCTGGCTCTGTTGTGTGTATTAATAGTTTGTTTCCTTTTATTGGTGAATAATAGGTGATTATATAAAGTAGCAATTTTTACCACTTCCATTTTACTACTAGCAATCCGTCAACTCATTAGAGGACTTTGCATTGTTTGTAGCTTTTGGCTATCACAAATAAAGTTCTGAATATTCATGTATAGGTTTTCGTGGGAGCATAAGTGTTCAATTCTCTAGAGTAAATGTAAAGAAATGGCAATGCTGTGCCTTATGGTGAGTGTATGTTTTACTTTATACAATACCGTCAATCTGTTTTCTATGGTTTAAATCTTCTAATCATTATACCTACTACTTTTCTCATATTAAGAGATAGCACACACCCAGTGAAGCTCCCCTACGTATTGGCTGAGCTCAAGCTCTTTAAGTGCTTTAAGACTGTTTCCTAGTTTTAAATATGGAGGCAATAATGATTCTTATTTCATATATCTCATGAGAGCCAAAGGAGGTGATGCTATCAAAGCTCTCAGGCCAGCATAGATGCACAAGTGGTCCTCAGCCAAGCCAATTCTATCCCCAGGGGAACTTGGCAGTACCTGCAGACATTTTACATTGTCACAACCTGAGGAGAGCAATGCATCCACATCAAGGGGAGAGGCCAGCAATGATGCTAAACATCCTACAATGTACCCAACAACTCCCTACAACAGAGAAGTATCCAGCCCCAAATGCCAATGGGGCCAACCTCAATCCACACATAGAAAGCACTCCACAAATACCTATTATCATCAGCAACATCATTATTAAAGGGATATTCATTGACACTCAGCCTTGAGTTAGTCAAGAATTAGAAACAAGTAAACCCCTCAAACAAAATTCTGTCTTTAAAAGAGTCATTCTTTATAATATCAAAGTCAAGAAAGCCAGTATATAATTAAAATAAATCATTAATAATTTTTTACTTCAAATTTCCCAACAAAACATTAATATCTAAAGATTTCCTGAAGTGCCCTTGACAATCCCAAATATATCCAGGGTCCTAAAACAGTTATCATCAATACTCAAAATTACAAAGAGCAAACGTTTCCATGTTTTTCACCACAACATTTTTCTTTGCAAATTTTAAAAGGCACTGAAAATGAGACATTTAAATGCATGTTAGTCATCCATTCAAATCAATTTAACTGAAATACACTTTATTTAGCAGTGTTAAAGAATTGCTATAGATTTAACCTAAGGTGAAGATGAATTAACAAAAGGAATAGACTAGTCTTGTCTATTGACTTGAATCAGACTAGAATAGTCTCATCTAAGTGAAATGCAATACCGCATAACTCCGTTTAGGTTGGCCATCATATTTTCATAACCAGCTGTGTGACTCTGGGCCTCTCTGACCTGTGGTCTCCTCATCTGCAAATAGGCACTATGAACCACCAAGACCCCTTCCAGGTTGAATGTTCTCTAGGGAAATTCCATTGCCTGTCATTTTTATTAACAGCCCTAGGGAAGAGGCTGGAGAGGGGCTTTGAGTCGCTCCTCCCCTTCTTCTGCAAGTCCCAGAGCTAGAGTAAAAATTCATCTCAAGCTCTAGCTGACCCAGCCTTCCCAGGTAAATCAGGTAAATGGAGGGCTGGCAGAGGGGGTAAGTGTGCAGGCAAAAATAAATATTGAGTCTGCTTGCCATTTAATTTTTAATGCATTTAGAATGTATTCAGGGTGCATGGAGCAATTCTTGAGAGAATCTTAATCTGATCTGATTTGCATTTATTCCTTGTTTTGGGTTTGTGACATATTTATTAAGATAAAATTCACATACCAAAGAATTCACCCATTTAAAGTGTATAATTCAGTGGGTCTTAGTGCATTCACAGAATTGTGTAGCCATCACCACAATCCATTTTCAAGCATTTTATAATCTACCAAAATACCCCCATACTCCTTCTAATGGTACCACTCTACCCACCATCAAGTTTACCCCTGTGGATAACCGGTCAAAGCAAATTCCAGAAAGCCTTTAAAAGCTTCTCTATGTCTACTTTTCCTTTTTAAAGTCATTCACTACCTTTTTTGTTTTTTTCTAGCTTCTGATTTGTGACCTTGATTGCAAGGTTAAGACTAGGTGAGAAGAATGCCTGGTCTCTGGCACAAAGTCTAAAGGGTGCCAAAACACCCCATCACCAAGAAAATTAATATTGCAGTGCAATGCAATATCATAAAAATTAAAATGAAAGTGCCAGAATTTTACATAAAGACAGGATCCACTTCCACTAGCCAGACCCAGCCCCCTCACCTTCACCTAGTCTTGTCCTGTGATAAAGGTTATTTACAAAACAGGCAGCTGGCATGTGTGCGATCATTTTCCAACTTCATCTTTTAAAATATTGCATGCCAATGCCACATATCTTGATTACTGAGGTGTTTTTTTTTTTTTTGGTGCCCCCCTTAAATTTTGTGCTTCAGACAATTGATCACTCGCTTCACCTTTGTCCTAGTCCTGATGCTATTTTCATTTTCTTTTTTCCTTTCCATGATGGACTTACCTCTAAAAGAAAATGATTTTGTAAACCTAGGGAGGGTGGTAGAAGGGGACGTGAGAAAATTTTGTGATCCAAGGACTGGCTCATAAGCCCACGTGTAATCGAGGTTTTCAATGTAAACATTTGGACCGAGTCACCTCCTCTACCAGAACTCACAGAATTTCCAGCAGAACAATGCCCAACACGGCATGTAATCGAAACGCATGCTGCAAGGTGAATTTTTTCATGATATAGGGGTAAGATCAGGAGAGTGCTAGTGAAGTTTCCTGATGCAAATGTATTTCACTAATGAAGATTATGAAGGAACGTGAAAAACTGCATTATCTAATGCGGCTCTGTGATGGAGCCAATGGTATAATTTAACTCAGAAATAATTTAAGGGCTAAAACTCAGAGGTACTCAGGAAAAAATGTGAATGATAAATAACCCTAAGAAGCTGTTGGTTGTGACATCTTAAAAAGTTGAATTCCTAGAAGTGGAGTAGCAGAATGTTGACCAAGAGTGTTGACAGCAGGGAGGGTTGGGGAGATGTTGATCCCACGATACGAAATGCCAGTTAGACAGGAGGAATGAGTTCAAGGGATGTACCGTACAACATGGTGACTGTAGTTCATAACATTATATCGTATACTTAAAAATTGCTAAGAGATATTCTGTATTCTCTTCACAAAAAGAATAGTAAGTATCCAAGGTGATGCATATGAGAATCAGCTCAATTTAGCCATTCCACATTGCATGCATATTTCCAAACATCATCTTTTTACACCATGAATTAATGCAATTTTTATATATTGATTAAAAAATGAATTAGCTTTTAAAAAGTCATTGGTTTGGCCAGATGCAAAATGTATACAAGATATTGGAATATATAAATGAAAGGATATGGAAAATTCAAAGAGATATGATAACTATATACCCAGTGCTTGACTGAACCGCCTCCTCAGATACTAACTCTCCTGGCAGAGCAGGAGAAACTATCCCGGTAGAGAGTTGCTCTCATCAAGCCCTCAGGTACATTTGATGAAGGAGCCCCACATCAGGATAAGAAGTGTCCAGAAGCCAGTCATAGCTCCAATTAGAGGTTCACTTAGGTGGATATAGCTCAAAAGTATGGAGCTTCGCGAGACAGGGGCAGATGAAACATGACAGCACTTGAGTCTTTCTACTCAGAGAGGAGTAGAAACAGATTATTTTGGTGAATATGGAACACAGGAGAAGAGTAAGGAACAATGGGAAGCTAGGGTCTCCTTTCTTCATTGGTCATGAGAGACAAGGGCCAGATGAGGAAAAACAAGCAGATGGCACTGGACGAGAGAGAACGGGAAATGCTTCCAACTGCAGGCACAATGGATAGGAGTGTTGGCACCTGGTGGTGAGCGAGTGCTTGGGATTTTGAAGCAAGGGACCATCCAGAGTCCACGGCGAGGCACAGGTAGAGAGCAGCATGTGGGCAGGGTGGCAGCTGCAGGGAGGTTGTGAAGCAATGCTAAGCGTAGCTCACATCTCTGCTCACGTGGCTACTGGGAAGGGGTGAGAACTGGAAAGCGACCCTGTTGGACATTTTCTGTTTGCATCTGGCAAACAGAGACTCTCTGTGTCTCTGTCTCTTAAAAAATAAATTACTTTTATTATTTAAATTATTTACTAATTGCATCTGGTACCCCTTTCTACCTTTCTTGCCCTATTTATACTCCAGGAATCTGACCTCAATGGTTGCATCCACAGCTTCCTGTGCATTCGGTTTCTACTTCTTCAGATGGCAGAGGGAAGGAGCACCAGGAGACCTCAACTTGGCTTGAGCAGGGATGTTTGGGGACAGAGCAGCCCCAGCAGCAGTCATGACAAAGCCTCACTCCTCACCTTCATAATCTGCAGTCCCAGGCCAGAGATGAGGAGCACCTCTGAGTCCTTATGATGTTGACAGCACCATCCACACAGCCCTGGGATTTCCCAAAATGGCCAGGCCACGCATGATGTCCCACCAATACACCCAGCCCAGGGTTGAAGCTTCTGCCTTCTGTGCCTGGTACTCTGGCAGCAAATACTGCCATGGCTTCTGTGCCTTAAGAGACTGTCAGCATTTGGGCTACACTTGTAATTTCTCCAAGGAGACAGTATAATTAAGCCCAGTTTTCAGACAAGGGCCCTGTGCTAAAGAATAACTCCGTATGATGAGCCATGGGCCATCTTATTCCATATGATGTTTTGGCTTATTTTTAATTTTAATTCTATTTATTTTTTTTTTAGAGACAGAGACACAGAGAGAGGGAGAAACAGACTGTTTTCCTTATTATGATAAAATACATATGAAATATGCCATTTTAACTATTTTCATTGTATAATCCAGTGGCTTCACATTGTCACAATTGTGCAGTCATCAGCACTGTATATCTCCATAACATTTTCATCACTCCAATCATCAATCTCTTTTTTCTATTAATATTTTTTTTTGGTGAAATACCAGGAACATTAAAAGATTGCCATTGTATTTTTAAGTGTACAGTTCAGTGCAGCCATCACCACCACCCATCTCCAGAACTTGTTCATTATCCCAAGCTAAAACTCTGCACCCACTGTATAATCACTCCCGATCCCCTCCCCCTCAGCCCCTGGCAAGCAGGATTCCACTTGCTGCTTTTATGAATTCAGCTACCCTAAGAACCTCATAAAAGCGGAATCATAAGATATTGTCCTTTTGTGTCTGGCTTATTTCACTTAGCACAATGTCCTCAGGATTCACCCATGTACCACATATCAGAACATTCCTGTTTAAGGCTGGAATAAGAGGTCATTGCATATACCTGTACATTTGTTTATCCATTCATCTGTTGACTGAAATTTGAGTTCTTTCCACCTTTGGGCTATTGTGAATAATGCTGCTATGAACATTGACATACAAGTACCTGAGTCCCAGTTTTCAATTCTTTGAGGTATATACCTGCAAGTAGGATTGTGGGATTGTATGGCAATTTTATGTTTAGCTTTTTTAGCATCTCCACATAAGCTTCACCATTTTTTTCCATAATACAAAATGAAAGGTTGAAATCCTTGACCTATATTTCCATTATTATATAATTTTAAGATACCAAACCTCTAAGAATTTCCAGTGGAACCTTCTGAAAAGCTTTTAAAGATATATCCAGCCCCTGGGGGGAGGGCAGATTTAGAGTCGAATTTTCAGTTCCTGACTGATCAATACTGATTCCTTATGCCACTGTTGATAATTCGGCAAAACAATAGATGTGTCTTCATTCCTGTGAAATTGGAGTTTCTGATACATCTTGTTCAACCTTCCTTCTTCTGGTGAAGTAGTGAGTTTTATACTACTATTTTGGAGGATATAATTGTGTGAAAAACTTCTCTTGAGCATGAAAGCCCTGCCACACTCACACAGGAAGATGAGATGGGAGACAGACAAAACCCTGTATCATTCCTCCATTCTTTTAGCCCACACCTGCACTAAAATAACCTCCGTCAGATCCTCACCTGAAGCTGCTTTCTTTTTCCCCATGAAGCCTAATAAAGCACCCTGGATAACTGTGTACTTCCTGCCTCATAAATAAGGAGGAAATTATTTATCATCTGGCTAGACAGGTGCAGAATTTTAGAAGCCCTGATTCCTATTGAAAGCTGGGGCCAGAGCACAATGTCAGCCGTACCTCCCCATCTGGGACCCACACCAATGGTGAGGTGAGTGGCACTGGGAGTACACAGCCTGTCTGGTTCTTTCTCAAGACTGACATGTCAGCTCCATGAAACTCAGCATTGCTCTCATAAACATCATCTCCTAAGCTCATCTTGGCATCAGATCTGTACGATGGCAGGAGCACTAGGGGAGGCTGGCACACGCATCTGAATTTGTCTGGAGCCCAGAGAGACCTGTCGGGAGCACCGGGTTATGCCTTAGATAGTAGATAGTAGGGCTTTGCTAACACCTAGAATATCGAGTCTGGAACTCCCACAGGACGCAGCTGCCCTGGCCCCAGCTTGGAACCAGATGCTTTCAAAGACAATAAAGAAAGGTCAGTTCCTTTCACTAAAATAGTCAAATCCACTGCATACAAACTGAATGAGGTTATAATGCTGGACAAAAAATTTTTCCTCTTTTTCCCCCTAATTTCAGGGGGAGAAATTGCTTAGAGTTTTAGAAATATTTTTTCAGAAATCTTTTGGCTTCAGAGGTGGAGGATTACTTTGTAACAGTCACACAGGAAAGGTGCCCTTAGACATATAACACAATGGTTCTCAGATTTCAGACAGCCCCCAAATCCCCTTCTGTGTGCCAGTTTAAAATGCAGATTCCTGGGCTCTGCCTCCAGAAGATTCTGATCCTTAGGTTGGAGCACAGCCTAAGAATCTGTATTTGTAGCCCACTCCAGGGCATTCTGATGGAGGTGGTGTAATTGGTCTACTATTGCCACTATAACAGATTACTACAAACCCAATGGCCTCCAACATCATGAATTTATTATCTCACAGTTAGGGAGGTCAGAAGTCTGATAAGAGCCTTGCTGCGCTAAGATCAAGATGTCAGCAGAGCTGTGTTCCTTCTAGAGGGGAGAATCTCCTCTCGAGCCACCTGCATTCCTTGTCTGACGGTCCCTTCATCTGACTTCAAAGCAGGGAGCCTTATCTCTTGGACCCCACTTCCTTCCTCATATCTGTCTCTTTCTTTCTAACCTCAGTTGGATAGACTCTCTGATGTTAAGAATACTTTAAGATAATATCGGGCCCTCTAGATAATTCAGGATACTCTCATCCCAGGGTCTCTAATCTTACTTGCATCTGCAAAAATCCCTTTTGTGGTCTAAAGCAACATACTCACAGGTTCTGGGCTGTGAGCATCTTCCCAGGGGAAAGGATTGGGCATTATTCTGTCTACCACGGGGTATCTGTAGGCCAGATTTAGAAAAACTTGCAAGGGACAGTGTGTATTCCATTTTTCTGATCACCCCCAATACCCGTAAACCAGCAGTTCTCCACTGGGGAAGAGGGGTAATTTTGTAGCCACAGGGATATTTGGCGATGTCTGGAGGTATTTTTGTGGCTATTATCACAGCTGGGAAGCAGGGTGCTCCTGGCATAGAGTAAGTAGAGGCCAGGGCTGCTACTCAACAGCCCACACAGCAGGATGGCTCCCACCGTAAAAAGAATTAGCTGACCCGAGTATCAATAGTGCCCAATATGGAAAACTCTGCCACTAGCAAAGATGAGGAATTAAGGACATGTTAATAAGCAACTTCATTCTTTTTATCAATCGATAGCTTTGCTCTGTGTAACCTGACATTACATTAACAGATTTCCCTTTAAGTCGATAAGATCTATATTTACCATTTTAAAACTGCAGGTTTACTTGGAGCTTTCCCATCTACACTGCTCCCTTCAATTTCCATTCCTTTCATAAGTTTTGAACCACTTTGAATACCATGTCAGGTCAGTGCATCCGTTTGCTAGGGCTGCCTTTGAGGGACTTAGCAGAAATTGTTCTCTTGCCATCCTGGAGGCTGGAAGTCCAAGATCCAAGTCTGGGAAGGGCTGATTCCTCCTGAGACCTCTCTCCTTGCCTTGGAGAAGCCCTCTTTCCCTGTGTTCTCAAGTGATCATCCCTCTTGTGTGTCTGTCCTAATCTCCTTTTCTTATAAGGACACCAGTCTTGTTGGATCAGAGCTCACCCAAATGACTTTATTTTACCTTAATCATTTCTTTAAAGGCTCCATCTCCAAATACAGTCACATACTGAGGTCCTGGGGGTTAGGACTCCAGTGTCTGAATTTATAGGACTAAAATTTGGCCCATAACAAGACATTTAAACCTTCTATTTAAAAACAGAATTGGGAATGATTAAGATAATGACTTTAAAAGGCGTTCAGAAACCTTAAGAAACTAAATCAATATATAGAACGAAGGTGAGCATTTTTTTCTTAACCGTTTTGAAGAAAACAGTATACCTCTTACCTGTGAAGCTATGACACACATTCAGAAACAAGCCAGACTTCTTGATCACAAGGTACAAAAATTGAATCAATTTGCTAATTTTAAAGCCAGGCTAATAATTTCTACTCTTAACTTTTGATTTGTTTCTTTGCTTGTTTTTGCTATAAAAGCCCACAAGGAGACTCAATTTAAGATAAGGTGACCCATTTGTCACAGTATCTAAAATTATCTGAAATTGAATTAAGAACCTCACGCAGAGTTCAAAGCACCCAGTGGAGATGAGTTTGCAATGGCGTGCAGACTTGTAGTCTTGCCTGCCATTTTACAATTTCCTTTAACTCCCAGCATTGTCTTTGGCATTTTGATCAAATTTCATTGTGTGTTGTGGGGCAATCCCAGATAAAAAAAACGCCCAATATAGATTTTTCTATTTTATTATTTTATTGATTTTTTTAGAGAAAGGGTTTCCCTCTGTCTCCCAGGCTACAGTGCAGTGGCATGATCAAAGCTTACTGCAGCCTCGCACTCCTGACCTGAAGTGATCCTCCCACCTCAGCCTCCTGAATAGCTGGGATCACAGGCATACCCCACCACACCTGGCTAATTTTTAAATTTTTTATTTGTAGAGATGGATTGTCATTATGTTTCCCAGGCTGGTCTTGAACTCCTGGGCTCAAGCAATCCTCCTGCCTCAGCCTCCTGAGTAGCTGGGACTACAGATATGCACCAACATGCCCGGCTAATTTTTTGTAGAGACAGGGTCTCACTATGTGGCCCAGGCTGGTCTCAAACTCTTGACCTCAAGCAATCCTCCTGCCTCTCAAAGTGCTGGGATTACAAGTGTGAATCATCTTGCCTAGACAATGTGGATTTTTCAAGCCCTTTCCTAAAGCTAGGGAAGGAGACAGGAAAACTTACACCCTGTGTTGCTTTTGATCAGGGAAAGGTAAAATGCCTGCTTCTTACCTTGATGAACAGACCAGTCAGGATCCCCCCTTGTGGGCACCATGACCTGAGATGTCAGTGAGTATGAGTTTCCATGGGGACACATCCTGCATGAATGCAGGCAAATTCTTTCTACCTGCACCTGGGGATAGTGGATGGCAGCACCATGGTCATGCCAGGTGCAAACTGTGCAAACAGTCTCTGCAGCAGGGTGTCCCACAGCCAGGCAGCATTTCAGCTAGGGGATGCTCACCTGTTCCTGTTCATTTCCACAAACAAGACCTGGTAGGAGATATATGGAGGCTCAGTTGGATATATTTTGCTTCAACAAGACTCAGTGGCAGAGGCCAGCATAGGTGAGGTGTATTATGGCTCCACACTGTAGCACCCACATCACCTTGGCTTGGAGAGGCAGAAAGGCTGTCTCTGTGGTAGACAATTCCATCTGCAAATTCCACGGCACTGATGTTGAGGTCTCGTCCCCCATCTAGAAAGGACACACATTCATTTCCCCTTAGTTCATCTTTTATGTATTTTTCGCAGTCAGATTCCTTTTTAAAGGTCTTTGATTGGACATCTGCCATTTGTGTTCACGACCATCACTTGGTATGCACTGCTTGGGGAATTGGATGGATAATATGCACAACAGCTCCATAAGCTTGGGTGACTTTCCAGACATCCTTTCCCTAATTGCAGTTTGCTTATGTCTAATGTGTGAGCAACACTTGGCCTTATAGTCCAGGCAAAGCTGCTTCTTCACTTATTTATTTATTTATTTATTTGCTTTGCTCTGACCATGATGGGTTAGATGTAAGCATGCAGCTCTAGTAGGTCTGGATGTTTTTAATACAATGTTAAATAATCCAAAGTCCCTGCCCTCTTGGAGCAGCATCTGTGCAAGATGCAAATAGGCACACATTATGCAATGG
This sequence comes from Ateles fusciceps, assembly GCA_036589455.1. Taxonomy (NCBI): domain Eukaryota; kingdom Metazoa; phylum Chordata; class Mammalia; order Primates; family Atelidae; genus Ateles; species Ateles fusciceps. Next base: position 157,894 of record JAZHEH010001445.1, read on the forward strand.
TTAGAGAACTAACCAATGATGGGTATGTTGGTTGCGTCACATACAGGGCTCATCTCACTCTCTGAAGGGCCTACCACTTGTCACTTTACAACTGAGGAGATGGAGACTCATGAGAATTCAGGAAACATGCTCTGAATCACATCCAGACAGAGTAACAGCAGATCTGGAAGACAGACCGGTTCAGCTGACCACACATGCCACTACGAGAGCTGCTCCACAGATGAGAGAATACACGGAAATTAACACAGTTGCTCTTCTGTTGTTGAGATCTATCAGTTGCCATCCTAATTCTCTGCCCATGGGCTTCTCCTTCCCTCTTTTCTCCATCTCATGAGAACTAGATCACAGTCCTTGGCTGACTGGCATTTTGTGGCCTCTCACTGTGTGGTGAGGACAGGAACAAATGATGCAAAACTCTCATCTAGAAGACACATTTCATGGCACAACTGACTTGCTGGGAGACCCAGCTCTGTTTCAGACCAGGCAGCTCCCTTCAACAGCCATTGAGCTCCATCCTGTTTACATTTACTGTATGGTGCTCAGGTTGGTGTAGAATCCTCCCAATGGTCAAACTGCAGGGTTTCTTCTTAACCCTGCAATTATATCTTATGGCTTCAAAAGGCAGCCCTTTTAGTTCAGCCTTTGGTTTTTTAAGGAAGTGAGTACCCTTCTCCATCAGCCCAGAAGGCACAGTCTGTTTTGTAAATCTTTTTTTTTTTTTTCTTCCCCCTTTTTGTGGAGAACTGGATCTTGCTATGTTGCCCAGGCTAGTCTTGACCTGAAGCAATCTTCCCACCTTTGTCTGCCTAAGTGCTGGGATTATAGGCATAAGCCACCACACCTGGCCAGTCTCTTTATATAGCCAATGCTGGCAACGACATTTAATAGTTATTAATGCCCCAAATTTCATCTTACTTTATTGTTGTCCAGTAAGCTTGATTATAGCTGATTATCTCAGATTACCCAAGTTCACTTAGCGCTCATATAAAAACACCCCCTTCACCTCCTCCCTAACCAAAAACAAACAAAAAAACCTTTAAGATGGAATTTTCTGATTTTGTTCAGAAGTACAGCCTATGTGCTTATGCATTCTTTCCTAGTTTTCTAGTGTACAATTAGAAAGATGTTTAATCTGAAGGAATGTGGGGCTTCCCCTAGCTTTGAATTTGGTATCTTCTTTGGGAACTTTGAACCATCTCACTGAGCTTGTGATTGCCTACAGTTGATATTCTTCCACGTGCCCACAGAGAGGAAAGCACATAGATGTTTTCCATAGCACTGATTGGTATAGAAAACAAGTCAAAGAAAAACCTAAGATGCAGCAATAGGAAATGGATCGATGCTCATACATTCACAAAATGAAATCCCTATGACAATTAAAACAAACTAGGGTTGCTGGTGTTGACATGGGTCAACTTGAAAACACTATGTGGAGTGGAAACAAAGGAGCTGAAAAGTCTTTGGTAAAATAAATCATTTATGTGAATTTTTAAAAATTTAGAAAAAGGCTTATGTTATAAAGGCCTAAGAAAGATCATGTAAACAGCATTGACTGGCTATGGGAGAAAGGGAGGGAATGGCGGCTGGAGAACCATTTCTAGGCTACTGTGTTTCTTTTAAAATGTTCTAGTGCAACTATGACAAAATGTAAAATTGTGTTAAAACATTTTGTTGAGTACCTCTAAGGTGTCTTTTTATAAATTAGATTTTGTACTATTCAAGGAATTATTAGTAATAATAACTTGGGGGAGATAAGGATTTAGGGGACCTAGGGAACATCAGTATTCCTTACTACGTGGAAAATTTGCTAAAAAGTCATTGTATTTCTGTGGGATAAGTGGTGATATCCCCCTTTATCATTTTTTATTGCATCTATTTAATTCTTCTTTATTAGACTGGCTAGCGGCCTATTTATTTTGTTGATCTTTTCAAAAAAACAGCTCCTGGATTCATTGATTTTTGGAAGGGTTTTTTGTGACTCTATCTCCTTCACCTCTACACAAATAAACTAGAAAATCTAGAGGAAATGGAAAAACGCGCTGGACACATACACCCTCCCAAGACTAAACCAGGAAAAAGTCGAATGCTTGAATAGACCAATAACAAGTTCTGAAATTGAGGCAGTAGTTAATAGCTGACCAACCCAAAAAAGTACAGGACCAGATGGATTCACAGTTGAATTCTACCAGAGGTACAAAGAGGAGCTGGTACCATTCCTTCTCAAACTACTCCAAATCATAGAAAAAGAGGGACTCTCCCTAATACATTCTATGAGGCCAGCATCATCATGATACCAAAACCTGGCAGAGGCACAACAAAAAAAGAAAATTTCAGGCCAATATCCCTGATGAACATTGATGTGAAAATCCTCAGTAAAATACTGGCAAATCAAATCAAGCAGCACATCAGAAAGCTTATCTACCACGATCAAACTGGCTTTATCCCTGGGATGCAAGGCTGGCTCAACATATGCAAATTAATAAACATAATCACATAAACAGAACCAATGACAAAAATCACAATTATCTCAATAGATGCAGAAAAGGCCTTCAATAAAATTCAACAGCATTTCATGCTAAAAACTCTCAATAAACTAGGTATTTATAGAGTGTACTCTCAAAATAATAAGAGCTATTTATGACAAACCCACAGCCAATGTCGTACTAAAATGGGAAAAAGCTGGAAGCTTTCCCTCTGAAAACTGGCACAAGACAAGGACGTCCACTGTCACCACTTGTATTCGACATAGTATTAGAAGGTCTGGCCAGGGCAATTAGGCAAAAGAAAGAAATAAAGGGTATTCAAATAGGAAGAGAGGAAGTCAAATTGTCTCTGTTTGCAGATGACATGATAGTATATTTAGAAAACCCCATCGTCTCAGCCCAAAATCTCCTTAAGCTGATAAGCAACTTCAGCAAAGTCTCAGGATACAAAATCAATGTGCAAATTCACAAGCATTCCTATACACCAATAATAGACAGCCAAATCATGAGTGAACTCCCATTCACAATTGCTACAAATACAATAAAATACCTAGGAATACAACTAACAAGGGATGCGAAGGACCTCTTGAAGGAGAACTACAAACCACTGCTCAACGAAATAAGACAGGACACAAACAAATGGAAAAACATTTCATGTTCATGGATAGGAAGAATCAATACCGTGAAAATGGCCATATTGCTCAATGTAATTTATAGATTCATTGCTATTCCCACCAAGCTACCATTGACGTTCTTCACAGAATTAGAAAAAACTACTTTAAATTTCATATGAAACCAAAAAAGGGCCCATATAGCCAAGCCAATCCTAAGAAAAAAGAACAAAGCTGGAGGCATCACACTGCTTGGCTTCAAACTACACTACAAGGCTACAGTAACCAAGACAGCATGGTACTGGTACCAAAAATAGAGATATAGACCAATGGAAAAGAACAGAGGCCTCAGAAACAACACCACACATCTGCATTCATCTGATCTTCAACAAACCTGACAAAAACAAGCAATGGGGGAAAGGATTCCCCTGTTTAATAAATGGTGTTGGGAAAACTGGTTAGCCATATGCAGAAAACTGAAACTGGATCCCTTCTTTACACCTTATGTACAAATTAACTCAAGATGGATTAAAGACTGAAATTTAAGACCTAAAAGCATAAAAACCCTAGAAGAAAACCTAGGCAATACCATACAGGACATAAGCATAGGCAAAGACTTCATGACTAAAACGTCAAAAGCAATGGCAACAAAAGCCAGAATTGACAACTGGGATCTAATTAAACTAAAGAGCTTCTGCACAGCAAAAGAAATTATCATCAAAGTGAACAGCCAACCTACAGAATGGGAGAAATGTTTCTGCAATCTATCCATCTGACAAAGGGCTAATGTCCAGAATCTACAAAGAACTTAAACAAATTTACAAGAAAAAACAACCTCCTCAAAAAGTGGGTGAAGGATATGAATAGATACTTCTCAAAAGAAGATATTTATGCAGCCAACAAACGTGAAAAAAAGCTCATCATCACTGGTCGTTAGAGAAATGCAAATCAAAACCACAATGAGATACCATCTCAGGCCAGTTAGAATGGTGATCATTAAAAAGTCAGGAAACAACAGATGCTGGAGACAATGTGGTGAAATAAGAACACTTTCACACTGTTGGTGGGAGTGTAAATTAGTTTAACCATTGTGGAAGACAGTGTGGCGATTCCTCAGGGATCTAGAACCAGAAATACCATCTGACCCAGCAATCCGTTGCTGGGCATATATCCAAAGTATTATAAATCATTCTACTATAAAGACACCTGCATACGTATGTTTATTGTGGTACTATTCACAATAGCAAAGACTTGGAGCCAACCCAAAGGCCCATCAATGATAGACTGGATAAGAAAATGTGACACATATACACTGTGGAATACTATGCAGCCATAAAAAAAGGAAGAGTTCATGTCCTTTGCAGGGACATGGATGAAGCTGGAAACCATCATTCTCAGCAAAGAACAGAACACAAGAACAGAAAACCAAACATCATATGTTCTCACTCAAAAGTGGGAGTTGAACAATGAGAACACATGGACACAGGGAGGGGAACATTACACACCAGGGCCTGTCAGGGGGCAGGGGCCTAGGGGAGGGATAGCATTAGGAGAAATACCTAATATAGATGACAGGTTGATGAGTGCAGCAAACCACCATGGCACATGTATATCTATGTAACGAACCTGCACGTTCTGCACATGTACCCCAGAACTTAAAGTATAATTTTTAAAAATGCTTATACTTACTGAAAAACTGGTTTCTGAACTATTTGGTCACCAATATGAAAGCTTTTGAGTTACACTTTTACATTAAAAATAGAGTTTAGGAAAAATAAAATAAACATTGTATACAATGTTCTTTAATTGAAAAAAAAAATCATTGTAATGTCAACTGGATTGCCAAAGGAGCAATATAACTCTTCAAAATTAATAACGTCCACATGTTACTAAGGATTTCTTGGTTCTTCTGAAGAATTGTGACCTCAAGTTCTACTCAAGTAATCTTATGTTCATCTTCAAAAATAATGAGTACTCTATTGACCAGAGAAAGCATTTCCTAGTGTTTTACCTGAGACCCTGTTACTAACAATAGTAGTTCTGTATTATCCATTTTTTTAAGGAATATAGAAATTTCTTTACAGCATATATATTGCAGTCTCTGAAAAAAAAAAAAAAAAAGGAAATCACTAGAAAACAACCCTACAAACACAGACCGGATTAGTCTAGGAATTTGCTTGCTGGTGTTTAAATAATATCATACATTTACACTGGTGAGCATGAGTGAGCTACTATTTTCACAGATGGTAAGAAAATTTTTCTCTTCCTCTTCCTCAAATGACCTCGTAACTGTAAATACAGAAATACTGAGTTTCAAAGTTGGTAAATAAAAATTAGAGTCTGTAGCAACAATGGGAAATAAGGACTATCAATAGTTACTATTTATTTTTCCCAAACATATCATTAGCAGAAGCAACATTTCTAATAACAAGAGATTTCTGTTTACAGCCACCACGATAATATATGAAAATATTCACTACTAGTTCTATAATTGTTTATCTAAAATTTTGCAGAGTGCCTCTACTGATCTCATTTTGGGGATGGTTGTTGATCATTATACTCACAATAAATGATGAGGAGAGTCTGTCATAAAGCATTTTATATTTGTAGCTTCTACCTTTCTCTTACTCTGTCTTCAGACTATTCCTTTGGCCCATAAATACTAGATGATATAGACTTGCTGGATGCAGAATCATTCTCCTCCAAATATTTATTCACAATAGAAAGAAAAAAGGAAAACAGACTGGTTTTCTAGAAAATATTAAGAGCAAATGCCTTCATATTGACCATATTTATCTAGATGAGAATGGCCATTAAGCTCACTGTCCAGAGATCCAGAGGAACAGAGGGAAAAAACCCATGGGAAATTAGGTAGATGAATACGTAAAACTATATTAATTAAAATTGCCCTTAGTAGTTTTCTTTTGTCTAAACAGATGCTCCGCAGTGAGAGTTCCTATTGTTCTATTGGGTAATAGATACTGAAAGAGATTCATTCTTGCTTAATCCTATAACAAGCATGCTACTCCTTGGGATATAGAGGGTTTACCCAAGTGAACCAAGTTAACTCTTTCAAAATCACAACTGCTACTTCTAAGTGTGCCCCTCAAAGTTCTTTCACCTCATAATGGGTGATTCTCTGAGGTGTTTATACACATAAATATTTGATTAAATAGTTGCTTATTTTCATTTCTCTAGGAAATCCTCAGATTTTTTCACTTATTGGTTTAATATGATATTTAAATTCAGATCAATGTCACAGAGCTTATAGTAACCCTAAACTTTGGCACATAGAATGGAAACTTTTGGTAGATGAAAGTTCCACTGTGGTTTCCTAGTTTGCAATCGAAGTATTTCTTCTTCATACACCATTGGAGCAGAAAATATCCCCATTTCCCAATCTTCACGTAAAACCAAATGCAGAGATTGCTACTTATCACCTTTGTTCACTCATTCATTTGCCATGCGTGTGTTTGAGCTCCTACCGCAGGGCTGTACCCGTAGTACTTGCTGGGGATTGTGCAGTGAACAGAATCAGAGCTGCTGTTCATCAAAAGCACAGATATCTGAAGGAAAAACAAGCACATGGTACAAGGAAAGAGAGACAGAGTGCTGAGTGACAGCAACATTTTACACAGGTTGAGCAGGAAACACAGATACTGAAAGGAACACAAGGCCATGGGGGAGAATGCTTCTGCAGAGCACAAGGCACTGGCATGGACTCTGGGATCAGAGAGGGCTTCAGGTGCTTCTGGACCAGGAAGAGGCCAATGTGGGTGAGATGGGGATGGGGTAGCGAGGGGGACTTACTGGAGCAAAGAGCCCAGCAGCAGCAGGAGCCAGCCATGGACACACTAGCAGGAATCGTAAAAACATTTCTGAGTGCACTGAATGAGGGGAAGCTGTTAGAACGTTTTGAGGACAGGGTGGCCATGAACTAACTTATATTCTGAAAGAATCGCCCTGTACTGAAAGAGAAAAGAAAAAGTTTACAGGGAAGAAACCTGGCAAGTACCACCTGAACCAAGCGATCAAGGTCAGTATCACCAGGGCAAAGCCATGTGGCTATCATGTAGCCTCGCATATGGTAAGGAGAAGGGCACCTCTCCTCGGTCGTGTCCTCCTCAAATCCCAAAACCCCAGTCTAATTGTGACAAAACATCAGACAGAATCAAATTGAGAGACTTTCTATAAAACACCAGACAAGGACTCCTGAACACTGTCAAGGTCATAAAAGGAAAGTACAATAAATTGTCACAGATCAGAGGGGACTAGAGGATATGATGATGACTAAATGCAGTGTGGGTATGGATTTGATCCTGGAACAGAGAGAGGTGATTAGTGGAAAAACTTGGAAAATCCAAATACAGTCTCTAATATCGTTAACAGTATTGTAGCAATGTTAAATTTTTGTTTGACAGATGTGCTGTATCTTAGTCTGTGCTGCAGTAACAACATACCACAGCCTGAGTAATTTATGAAGAACAGAAATCTGTTTCTCATAGTTCTGGAGGCTTGGAAGTCAGTGTCTGGTGAGGTCTGGTCTTCTGTTTCCAAGATGATGCCTTGGAAGGTGTGCCACCCGAATTCCTTTTTTTTTTTTTTTGCTTCATAAGTGATAAGTTGAACTGCTTCCCTATTGACCAATGGAACAAAATGCTTGTGAACTCAAACTTTGTGTAAGCTTCTCTTTTCCCGTGGGTACTGAACTTGGACCCCACCCCTCAGCTTGCACCAGCAGACCACACCTCCTAAGAACAGGCCAGGCTAAGGGTAAGACATTCTCTGACTGTCTATAACATCATCCTGCATCTAACTCCCAACGCCTGATTCTTACTTTTGTTTACTTCTTATAAAAGCAAAACCCTTTTTGCCTAATTCTAGACATGTGCCTATAAGCAATCTCCCTACTGCAAGTAGTTCCCCTCCCCTAATTGCAATCCCCCCTCCCTTGCAATTGTCCTATAAAATAAAATCTCTTCTTGCTAAGCCCAGATTTGTTTTTACTTGACAGTATCCTTTAAGAACAATAAGACTTGAACCACTTTCTGCAACTTCCCCTTGATTCATGCCTCACTTTGGAGAGTGGAGATGATACCTACAGAAAGGACAAATGACGGATCTTTATAAGGCATTGTGATGTGCTCTCCCCAGCAGGTAACCTTCCATTCAAATTAGAGTCCTGAAAGCCTTGGGAAATAGCCGGAGAAGGACTGCATTAAAAAAAAAAATTAAGTTTACGAACCAAAAAGAAAGTCTAAGTGAAATAATGTAGCCCCTTTGTTTCTGTCTTATTTAACAGGTTCAAAAAGACCCCCTTAAAACAGTAATGTGAACCATGTACCCTCAGATTTAATTTTAGTTATAGTCTGCCAGTAAAAGGATCACATAGACACAGTGGCTTGGAGCTTTCCAGCCTCCTAAACTATTTATGTAGATCTTTGTCTACAGGACTCAAAACCGCTATGCTAAGACTAGAATGGAAAGGTAAGAAATTCTCATTGACTATACTAAATCCCTGTGAACTTTGCCTTTGGGGGGTAGATTTGAGTTTTTTCAGTTGATTATTTTCTTGAGCCAAAGAACTTTTTCCAGAGTCTCCAAGCCCTGTTTTTATTTCAGTGGTAATAATATCCAGATTGAGCCCTTTGGCATGGAACACTTCCCCTTTGTGGCCTGTGGTTTTACTATGCAAATGGGTTGCAAGTGAACAGATGTAGCTAATGGGGCAAAATCTCAAAATCACCAAGGATCTTGGAAAGGAACCCTGTTTTAGGGAGTGCACAGTGTGAAATATGTACATCTCTGTGTGGGTGTGTACATACTTTATACATATAAGTACATACATATATATACACACACACATACACACACACACACACACACACACACACACACACACATATTCGATTACAAGACTCCCAGCTCGGTAGCCCTGGTTATTCAACATTCTGTCTACTAAGACCAAGTCTGGTCTTGTCCTTGGTAAACAAGGGGGCATCCATGAGTCTTATCTAAGTCATATAGGAACAGGTAAGTTGTTTGCAGTAAGCTATTTCCAGAACTCCAAGAGTGGGGGAATCTCTTATTACCAGTGTTTCCAAGGATCCTAGGACTTGGGTAAAGTTTTAACAAAGTCAGTGGCGATGAAATAAAAGTCAAAAGTAGGTAATCAAAGGATAAGAAAGGGACCTTTTAGAGGTGACAGATGAGTATCTAAGCAACCAGGAAATCCTACTCTTAATTGAGTCCAAGAAAAACACACAAAGGAGGAGAAAAGCCATTTCACAATTTCTCAAAGTCAAATAATTGCTCTCGTCTCATGCCCCAAGAATCAGAAAATCCTGTCTGCAAGGCTGGAAATTTTACTAAGTGAAAAGTGATGATCAAAATATCAATGCCACCCTGGCATTTGGAGCCTCTAAGACATTAAAATGTGTAGAAATCAAATACTCAATCCCATGAGTCTTTGACCTTTCTTGGAGATGAAATTTGAGGGGGCTGACCACAGAAATGAGCTGCTCTTGTTTCCCACCGTACTAGACTCGTTTTATTTTGTTCTTGATTAAAAAATATCTTTACAGTTCTTTAAAAGGTCAATGCTTCAGGGAGAGACTTCAAGATGGTAGCTGATCAGAAAATTAGCAGGACCCAGCAAATTCACTTCTGGGTTCCATTCAAAAGAAAAGAAATTTTATGTCCAAAAAGCCCAGTCACACTCACATATTTATCACAGCACCATTTCACAATACCAAAGAAATGGAATCAACCTAACTGTCCATCAATGATGGCTGGATAAAGAATATGTGGTACATATACACCATGGAATGCTTTGCAGCCACAAAAAGAATGAAACCATGACCTTTGCAGCAACATGGATAGAGTTGGAGACTATCGTCCTACTACATGAAATAGCTCAGAAAGTCAAATACCGCATGTTCCCACATGTAGCTAGGAGCTAAACAATGGGTACACATGGACATAAAGATGGAAACAATAGATACTGGGAACTCCAAGATGGAGAAGCGTGGGAAGAGGGTGAGGGTTTTAAAATTATCTATTGGTTATCCTTGATGAACATACAGGTAAAAATCTTCAACAAAATACTACCACACCAAATCCAACAGCACATGAAAAAACTAATAACGACAATCAAGTAGTCTTTATTTCTCGGGATGCAAGGTTGGTTCAACATATGCAAATCAATAAATGTGATTTAGTCATATAAACAGAACTAAAGACAAAAACCACATGATCATCTCAATAGATGCAGAAAAGGCTTTCAATAAAATTCAACATCCCTTCATGTTAAAACCTTTCAGCATTGAAGGAACATATTTCAAGAATAATAAAAGCCCTCTCTTACAAACCGACAGCCAACATCATACTGAAATAGACAAAATGTGGAAGCATTCCCTTTGAGAACCAGAAAAGACAAGGGTGCCCTCTCTCACCATTCCTATTCAACATAGTACTGGACTTCCTGGCCAGAGCAATTGGGCAAGAGAAAGAAATAAAAGGCATGTAAATAGAAAGATAGGAAGTAGAATAGTGTTTTTAGATGATATAATTCTATACCTAGAAAACTCCATAGTCTCTGCCCAAAAGCTCCTAGATCTGATGAACAACTTCAGCAAAGCTTCAAGATACAAAATCAATGTACAAAAACAAGCGGCATTTCTATACATCAACAATATCCAAGCTGACAGCCAAATCAAGAATGCAATCCCATTCACAATAGCCACAAAAGGAATAAAATACCTAGGAATATAGCTAAATAGGAAGGTGAAAGATATCTATAATGAGAATTACAAAACGCTGCTCAAAGAAATCAGAGATAACACAAACAAATGGAAAAACATTCCATGCTCATGGATAGGAAGAATCAATATTGTTAAAATGACCATACTGTCCCAAGCAAATTACAGATTCAATACTATTCCTACGGAAACTACCAGTGAACTCTCACAGAATTAGAAAAGATTACTTTGAAATTCATATGGAACCAAAAGAGAGCCTGAATAGCCAAGGCAATCCTAAATAAAAAAGGAACAAAGCTGGAGGCATCATGCTAGTTGACTTCAAATTACCCTACAAGGCTACAAGTAACCAAAACAGCATGGTACTAGTACAAAACAGATATATACACCAGTGGAACAGATAGAGAGCCCAGAAATAATTTCACCCACCTACAAACATTGGTCTTTGACAAAGCTAACATAAACAAGCAATGGGGAAAGGATTTCCAATTAAATAAATGGTGCTAGAATAACTGGTTAGCCATATGAAGATTTAAGACTTGACCCCCTTCCATACACCATATGCACAAGTCAACTCAGGATGAACTAAAGACTTAAACTGTGAGATCCAAAACTATAAAAAACCTGTAAGATAATTTAGGAAATACCATTTGAGACATAGACCCTGGCAAAGATTTCATGACAAAGATGCCAAAAGCAACTGCAACAAAAACAAAAAATGATGAATAGGATCTAATTAAATGAAAGAGCTCCTGCACAGCAAAAGAAACTATCAACAGAGTAAAGGGACAACCTACAGAATAAGAGAAAATTTTTGCAAACTATGCATCCAACAAAGATCTGCTACCAAGAATCTACAAGGAATTTGAACAAATTAACAAGCAAAAAACAAACAATCCCATTAAAAAGTGGGCAAAGGACATGAACACTTTTCAAAAGAAGACACGTATGTGGCCAACAAGCATATTAAAAAATGCGCAACATACACTAATTGTATTAGTTAATTTCACACTGCTATAAAGAAATATGTGAGACTTGGGTAATGTTATAAAGAGGTTTAATTGATTCACAGTTCCACATGGCTGGGGAGGCCTCAGGAAACTTACAATCATGGCAGAAGGCACTTCTTCACAGGGTGGCAGAGAGAGAAGAGAGAGCAAAAGTTAAAGAACCCCTTATAAAACCATCAGATCTCATAAGACTCCTCACCATCATGAGAACAGCATGCGCAGAAACTCCTCCCATGATCCAATTATCTCCCTCCCTTGACGCACAGGATTACAATTTGAGATGAGATTTGAGTGGGGACACAGACCAAAACCATATCATTCTGCTCTGGCTCCTCCCAAATCTCACGTCTTTCCACATTTCAAAACCAATCATGCCTTCCTAACGACAGCCCCCCGAGAGTCTAACGCATTTTCAGCATTAACTGAAAAGTTCACAGTCCAAAGTCTCATCTGAGATAAGGCAAGTCCCTTCTTCCTAGGAGCTTTTAAAATCAAAAGCAACTTAGTTACTTCCAAGATACAATGGGGGTACAGGCATTGGATAAATGCTCCCATTTCAAATAGGAGAAATTAACTAAAACAAAGGGGCTTCAGTCCCATACAAGTGCAAAATCCAGCGGGACAGTCATTAAATCTTAAAGCTTCAAAATTATCTCCGTTGACTCCATTTCTCACATCTGCGCATGCTGACACAAGGGGTGAACTCCCATGGTCTTGGGGGAGCTCCTTTATGGGCTGGTGTTGAGTGCCTGTCACTTTTTTGTAGATGCATGGTGCAAGCTGTCACTGGATCTACCATTCTGGGTTTTGGAGGATAGTGGCCCTCTTCTCAGAGCTCCACTAGGCAATGCCCCAGTGGGGACTCTGTGTGGGGGACTCCAATCCCATATTTCCCTTCCACACTGCCCTAGGCAGATTTTTCTCCATGAGGGTTCTGCCCCTGCAGCAGATTTTTTCCTGGACATCCAGGCATTTCTGTACATCCTCTGAAATCTAGGCTCCCAAATTAGGCCCCAAATTTTCAATTATTGACTTCTGTGCACACTTAAGCCCAACATCATGTGGAAACCACCAAGGCTTGGGGCTTGCACCGTCTGAACAATGGCTCAAGCTGTACCTTGGCCCCTTTAGCCACAGCTGGAGATGAGCAACTGGGACACAGGGTACCAAGTCCCAGGGCTGCACAGAGCAATGGGGGCCTTGGGCCTGGCCCAGGAACCATTATTCCCTGTTGGACCTCCAAGTCTTATGATGGGATAGGCTGCCATAAAGACCTCCACATGCCCTGGAGACATTCGTCTGTAGTCTTGGCTCCTTATTACTTATGAAATTTCTGTAGCCAAGCTTGAATTTCTCCCCAGAAAATCCATTTTTCTTTTGTACCTCATGGCTGGCTACAAATTGCTCCAAACCTTTATGCTCTGCTTTTTTAAACATAAGTTGCAACTTCAGATCACTCTCTCAAGTTCAAAGTTCCACAGTCTCTAAGACAGGGACAAAATGCTGCCAGTCTCTTTGCTAAAGCATAGTAAGACTGACCCTTGCTCCAGTTCCCAACAAGTTCCTCATCTCCATCCAAGACTAACCCTGGACTTCACTGTCCATATCACAATGAGCGTTCTGGCCAAAACTGTTCAACAAGTCTCTAGGGAGATCCCAAACTTTCCTACATCTTCCTGTCTTCTGCTGAGCCCTGCAAACTCTTCCAACATCTGCCCATTACTCAGTTCCAAAGTCACTTCCACATTTTCAAGTATCTTTATAGTGGTACCCCACTCTCTTCGGTACCAATTTGTTACCAGTGGAAGAGATCCAAGTTACCCTGAGTTACCTGCAGTGAATCCATACACATCCACAGCAACTTCAATCCTTGCCTCCCCAGAAGAAAGAATTCAACTGGAGGGCATAAAGCAAAAAAGAGACCAAGGTAAGTTTCAGAGCAGGAGTGGAAGTTTATTAAAAAGCTTTAGAACAAGAAAGAAAGGAAAATTCACTTGAAAGAGACCCAAACGGCGCCTGAAGGTCCAAGAGAGTACAGAGAGCAAAAAGAAGACGCAAAAAAGGGTAATAACCTGGATCCTAGAACTTTATAGGCTCACCTCTTTCCCATGATTCTTCCTTAGGGCAGCCCACATGTGCAGTGTCTTCTTTACCCTTCGTAACTGTGCACACACTCAGTGTGTTTAGGGAGTTGTATGCATGCCCATCTGAGGCTTTCTTTGCTTTTCCAATGGAGTATACCTAGAAGATCATACTTTGCCATTTTTTCTCTTAACACGCATGCCCAGGAAGCTGCTTCTCTGTGGGGCCTGCATTCAATTAACATTTTGATATCAATTAACATTTGATGTGGACCATCAGAAAATGGTCTCTCCCTGGCACTGCCCAGATTATCATTTTAAGAGAGGCAATGAGATAATTGCCAAACCATCACCTGACACTGCTCGTGGGTGTGGGGAGAGCCCTCTCCTGCCCCACTCATACCTAACTACCTGTAACGAGTTTACTGTATTCATTCATTTTCACACTGCGGTAAAGATACTGAGGCCGGATAATTTATAAACAAAGGAGGTTGCCAGGCAAGGTGTCAGAGCCCTGGCACTGGAAAGTGGTCGACTCACGGGTTGGTAAAAGAATTTATCAACAGCAGTATAGGTTTGAAAAAGGAAAGTTTATTAAGAAGGAAGAACGCTGCATTGGGTGCCTCAGCAAGAGGACTGAGCATGCCTCGGTGGATTTTTCCTTAGTAATATCAATAGACCTTAAGGCAGGAGCTTAGGGTTCTAAAAGGAGTTTCAGCACGGCATTCCCAGAGATGTATAGAAATTTTAGTTACTTATAAAAGTTGAACGAGGTCTGGAACCAGATGCCAACTTAGATACCAGGGAAATTTAGTTACTTCTAAAATCTCAGATAAGGAGTTTCCCTCCCAGCCCGGTTGATGGTCACCAGGAGGTCTTTGCTCCCTTCTAAATTCCTCAGAGAAGGAGTTTCAGCTTTAGATGATCTGTTTGACGGTCATCAGGTGGTCTTTGCTCCCTTATAAATTCCTCAGATAAGGATTTTTTTTTGTCTCCAGGGCCTGTTCAATGGTCACAAGGTGATTTTCACTCTCCTCAGAGGTTGAATTGACTCACAGTACCACATGGCTGGGGAGACCTCAGGAAACTTAACCATCACAGCAGAAGACAAAGCCAAAGCAAGCACCTTTTCAAAAGGTGGCAGGAGAGCGAAGAGAGAGTGAAAGAGGAAGAGCCCCTTATAAAACCACCAGATTTCATAAGAACTCACTATCACGAGAACAGCATGGGGGAAACCACCACATGATCCAATTACCTCCCTCCCTCAAGAGATTGCAAGTCCCTGCCTTGACCATGAGGATTAAAATTTGAGATGAGATTTGGGTGGAAACACAGAACCAAACCATATCACTAATGATTAGAGAATTGTGAATCAAAAACACGATGAGATACCATCTCACACCAGTCAGAATGGCTCCTATTAAAAAGTAAAAAAAACAGATGCTGGTGAGGTTGTAAGAAAGGGAAATGCTCTATGCACTGCTTGTAGAAATGTAAAGTAGTTGAGCCATTGTAGAAAATAGTGTAGTCATTTCTGAAAGAATTTATAACAGAATTACCATTTGATCCAGCAATTCCATCACTGGGTATATATATATTTATACCTGAAGGCATATAAACCATTCTGTCATAAAGACACTTGCATGTGTATGTTCATTGCAGCATTATTCACAATAGCAAAGACATGGAATCAACCTAAATACCCACAAATGGTAGACTGGATAAAGAAAATGTGGGACATATACACCATGGACTGCTATGCAGCCATAAAAAAGATCACATCCTTTGCAGTGACATGGATAGATCTGGAGGCCATTATCCTAAGCAAACTAACACAGGAACAGAAGACCAAATACCATGTGTTTTCACTTACACGTGGGCGCTAAACATTGAGAACACATGGACACAAGGGAAAGAGATAGACACCAAGACCTACCTGAGGGTGGAGGGTGGGAAGAGGCCGAGGGTCAAAAAGCAACCTATTGGGTACTATGCTTAATGACTGGGTGACAAGATGATATGTGCCCCAAATCCCCAAATGCCCATGATATGTAATTTACCTCTATAACAGCCCTGCACATGTATGCATGAATTTAAAATAAAAGTTGGGGGAATAAAAAAGAAGTAAATAAAGAGTAATGAAATTATCCAAGACTACAGCTAGGAAGGGGTATAACACAAATCAGAACCTGATAGATGTACTGAATCTCTGGCTGAAAATAGCACATCCACTCTAATAGATACAATTTCTGATTGGTTGATACCAGTGCCACACTGATTTTAAAATGACTTTAGTATCACTTCTATTCATTCACTACCTCACGATACATGAAACATCCTAAGTAATCAGAATTTTCTTGGTGGCAATTGGGATAAGTCACATGCTAGGTAATTTTCAGGGTAAAAGGGCCAAGTTGACTTATTTTAATAGCTTCCTAGGCTCTGCATGGCTTTTTAGAGCTTCAATCTAGATCGTCTCTGAAACAACTTTATGATCAACCATCCTCTCCTCCTAGGTTCAGCAAACAAAGATGTAAAGCTGAGGTGTGTATTGTATGTTAAAATTAAATAGTAAAATAAAAAGTAATTCTCTTAAAAAGAAATAAATTTTATTAATTTTAAAAAATATCTAACATTAAAATTATTTTGAAATTTAAATATTTGACTCATGCATAGACCCAGGCCTACTATATTTTCAGAAATTAAATTCACATTTGAATAATTAAAAAATAATTCAATTAGCTCCAAACTTCTTTTCAGTGCTTTTATTATCCATGAAAATGTGGATCTGAGAGAAAGAGTATGATGAAGTATTGATTTAGGAAAACAATGCTATCACACCAACCTCTTGGTGCCCAGAGTCCCTGAAACATAAAGAAACAAACTTTGTTTTAAAAATGAAGCTTTGATTTATTTATTTCTTTATTTATTCAGCTTGTATTTTAGTTTCTGGGGGGTACATGTGCAGGTTTGTTACATGGGTAAATTGTGTGTCACTGAGTTTGAGTGTATGAATAATCTTGTCACCCAGGTAGTGAGCATAGTATCCAGTAGGTAGTTTTTCAACACTTCACCCTCCCACTCTCCCCCCCTCTTGTATTTCCTAGTGTCTATTGTTCTCATTTTATCTCCATGTGTACTCAATGTTTAATTAGCTCCTACTATAAGTGAGAACATGCAGCATTTGGGATTCTATTCCTGCATAAATTCACTAGGATAATGGCCCCTAGCTGCATCCATGTTGCTGCAAGGAACATGATTTTGTTCATTTTTATGGCTGCAAAGTATTCCATGGTGTGCATGTACCATACTTGCTTTATCCAGTCCACAGTCGATGAGCATCTAGGTTGATTCATTGACTTTACTATTGTGAATAGTGCTGTGATGAACATACGAGCACATGCATCTTTTGATAGAATATATTTTTTCCATTGTGTATGTACCCAGTAATGGGACTGTTGGGTTGAATGGTAGCTCTGTTTTAAGTTCTTGGAGAGATAGCCAATCTGAGAGACTGCGAATAGGTGGGAAGAGGAAATGGTGAGTTGCTGCTTAACGGGTACAAAATTTGAGATAGACAATAGGAATAAGTTTTGAGATCTGTTACACAGCTAGATGACTATAGTCAATAATAATGTGTATTTCAAAATAACTAAGAATTTCTTCAGTCTCAGACCCAATGAATGAGGATAAAATACATAGTACATGTTTAACATACATTACATATACATTAACCTTCTTTAATGCCCCCCACTAGGGTTTTGAGGGAAGGAGGGATGAAATGGGGACTTGTGCACTCACAAAGGCAGAATTTTCTTCCAGTTATAAAAGGTCATACATGTGACCATTAACTATGTCTTGGGCAGTAGCTAAGATTTTATCTGTGGGAATCCACCTTTAAAAATCACAACAAAAATCAAAAGGAAAGGATTTAATATAAAATATTCAAATTTCTCAGTATTCGGACTTCCATGGAACAGGAAGAAGGAGACAATGAAAATAAATTTTTGTTGAAAGTAACATTGCCCTCATCTTGTCCTTGATACTTAACACTCAAAAACAAGTATACAAAACTAGGAATATGGAAAAGGACCACAGAGGACGTTACATTGTAAAGTCGTAGGACCTACTCTCGACTTCCGTCCTCATCAAGACCCTTGCCTATCGAGCTGAGGGCTTCCTGGTTCACTGGAGAAGCTGAGTGGTCTCAGATCATCACCCCTGCTTCAGCAAAGATGTCCCAAGTCACTTGCTGTTAAACTTAAAAGAATGGACCTGGACAGAGATCAAGCCTGCCCAGTATCTTGCCCTACTTCTTCTTGATTTTCTCGTGCCAGAAGGATTTGACTTTGGTGAACTTCAAAACTTGATTGGCTTGTTTCCCTGTCTCCGGCTGCACCTCAGTTGTTGGCATCAAAGGAGTTGTCTGCCACCTCAATTTCCTCCTTCCTGACCCTTCATGATGGGGATCATACCCTTTTTCCTCCTTTTCTTCCTTTTTGGAAATGTGTTAGGTGTCTGAAGCTTTATCTTCTTGGTTTGAGGAGTCTCTGCCCCCTTGGCAGCCTCATTCTGCATCCACTTCTTTCCTGAACTCAGTTTGGAAACTGCCACTGCTGCCTTTTACTTTTCCTCTTCCTCCTCCTCACTGTTCTTAGCTGCCTTTCCATTCTGGGCAGTCAGAGCAGAGGTGCCATTGGTCCTGGGGACTTGTGGTCTTGGAGAGCCCTTGCCTTTGGGTTTCTCTTCCTCCTCCTCACTGGAGTCATCAGAGGAAGAATTGCTGCTGCTCTTGGCCTTTTCTTTCTTTGTGGAGGCTGGCTTGGAAGGGACTGCCTCCTGCTGCCTTCCTCAACTTCTTTGTAACTGGGGGTTTAGATGTCTTTTCTTTCTCCTCCTCACTGCTGGAGCTGTGTGAATCAAAGCTGCTGTCCTTATCACCCTCAGGAGCCTGCTTCGCAGGCAGATATGGAGCTACTTTGTCAGTCACCTTGGGCTTAGGAGTGGCCACAGTCATCTTTGTCTTCTCCTCCTCACTGGAACTGCTCTCTTCCTCACTGGAGCCACTGTCAGCCTTTCTCATCAGAGGCTTCTGGCCACTGCTTACTGGTTGCTTGAGGGTTGCAGCTAGCTCCACTGCACATGACTTGGTAGTGGCAGCTGGCTTATTTGAGGAATTCTTGCTGCTATTGGCTGACTTGGAAGGAGCTTCATTATCCTCAGAGCTGTTGGAGTCTGAGCTGTCTGAAGAGCTCTCTGCTGCTTTCTTTGCTGGAAGTTGTTTAGTAGCTGCTTTAGAGATGACTGCCTTAGCCAGAATTTCTCCTCTTCCTCCGAACTTGTATCAGACTCATCGCTGCTTTTGGAAAGCTGTTTCTTCTCCACAGTTTTCTTGGGAGGCTGGGTTCCCAAAGACTTCTTTGATGGGGGAGCATGAAGGGGAAACTGAACTTTAGAGACCTGGGGTTTTTTTTTTCATGTTTTTTTTTTCCTACTCCTCTTACTCCTCACTGGAGGGGTCCTCACTGCTGAAACTCTTTTGGATAGGGCTGGCAGCTGCTTTCACTGGAATCTTGACCACAACTTGCTTTTAAGGTACAGTGTTCTTGGGGATGGCTGTTGCCCTCTCCTCCTTTTAGTCAGCACTGCTGCTGCTGCTGCTGTTATCACTGGCTGCTTTGCCATTGACTACTTTAGGTGCTGCTAGAGCTGGAGTACCTGGTGTGACTGGGACTTTAGCCTGAGCTTTAGCTGCTACAGATGTTGTCTTTGGTTTGTGGTTCTTTGGTGCCTCATCCTCAGAGCTTGAGTCAAAATCAGAATGAGAGCTCTTAGCCTTCTTAAAGGCTGCCTTGGCTTGGGGCTTAACTCCCTTCTGGACGACTTTTTCTTTTTGTCCTCCTCCTCATCATCACTGGATGCTTCTCTGCTGCTGCTCTCTGGTGCTTTGGCCATAGCCTTTCCAGGAGGCTGAGGCAAACTTGTTCACAGCCTTCTTACCTGGAGATCCTTGAACTTCTTCCTCCTCTTTGCTGCTGTCCTCACTACTGTCACTGGATGAAGTCTCTTACTAGCTTTCTTAGTCACTGGTCCATTTATTTGTCTGTAACTTTTGCTTTGTGGCCTTAGCAGACTTAAGACAGAAGCTAGAGACATCTAAGAGGGAAGAGGCATTGGCATCCTGCTGTGTAGCTCTTGTAGCTTTGGTGAATATATTGGCCATCTCTGAGAGTTGGTTATCACACAGGAATTAGAGCACAAGGGGATACAGGTCTGTGGGAACCACACAAGCCAGTGTCTACCATCCTCTGGGCAATATACATGACTATCATTTTCTAATGGTGCCATTTTTAAAGTTGCCTACTTAACAATTTTTTAGGGCAATGCAACAGGTAATCAAGAGATTGGCAGTCTAAAGTGTGGGAGACAAACTATCTGAAGACTAGCAAATAAAAATTTTATAATCTATAAGATATGTTTTTGTCTATGTTTCTACTTGCTTAACTTGTCTATAAATTTATGTCTTTAGATTAGAGCCTTTGTGGGCCATGGCAAGACCTAGTTTCCAGCATTGTTTGCCTTGGTCTCTGCATCTAATATATAACTAAAATTATTTATTTACCTCTTTAGTTTTTCACTAAAAATAAAGGCCACTGAGAGTTAACACTGTCATTAATACATGTAATTAAAACTACTAGATATAGGGAAAATTCTGTATGCATTGTGTACACAAAACGTACAATGTGTTTTGCAGTTTTTCATAAAAGTGTTATAAAAAGGCATAGGAATGTGGTTTCTCTAAAGAGAAAGCAATTTTGCCTAGTTTAGAGAGTTTAAGAATTGCAAGTTTAACTAATAAGATATAATGGCTAAAACTAACAGCTGCAGAAAGTTGGAAAAGAAAGTAAATTTTGTCCTAAAGTGATAGAACAAAACTGAAGGCTTAAGCAAGTTGTAGAAGGTTTACGAAAAACTCATCTTGTGAAAGAAGTTCTTAGTTTATGAAAGACTAATCTTGTGAAAGGAGTGCCATCAAGTTGACTACAATTTAAACGAGATTATTTAGTTTTTCTATAAACTGAACATTAATGTCAAAATCACACTTATACAGGGCCGGAGTCTGTGCCCCTGTGTCAGAATAACAAGGTTTTCCTGTAAAATTGGTCTGTTCTTCAATAAAAAAAATATAAAAACTTATAAAAGACTTATGGAAATCTTACCTTATGATCACACTGATTGAGACTAGGTATATTTAAAGAAATATAAGATTTTATTAAAATTAGCTTCAGTGTTAATAATACACTAACATAAAGGCAAAATTTGGTTTTCTCTTTTGAAAAAGATTTTTATGTAGCATTAAAAGATAGTGAAATATTTTTGTTTACCTTTGAGTAAACTGCAAAGAAAGAGGGGAGAGAGAGAGACAGACTCAGCTGGCATCAAGCTGTTTTTATTAGGTCTTATTGTTTGGAAAATGAAGTCTCCTCTCTATTAAAGAATAAAGGATTTTGCTCTTGAAAACCTTTGAATTATCACTTTGGCTAAATGGCTAAATGAGTTACTTTACAGTGGCCTCTGATCCTATTTTGTGACATCAAGTGTTTTAAATCGTTGATATTTGACAAATTTTGCAAAATCATATTCTAAATTCAGTCTTCAGCTTTGGATGTTAGGATCCCTAAAATTCAAGAGAGACATATTTGGCTTATGTGGTGTATTAAAATTATACAGGAGGCTTTATCAAATATGAAATGATGTTTAACTTTCTTTGAGTTATAGTTTATATAAATGTGTTATTAATGTGTTCCAAATTGTATGAGATTTCTATAATTCTGATGTCTTAATGTTATCAATAATAATTATGATTATTATTATAATTGCTGTATGCCATAGCAAAAACCAAATTTCCTTGTTAATTGTGTCTTTAACAATAGTTGTTCTAATATTTTTGCCATTTGATTTTTCTAAAAAAATCAGTTTGTGGTCAGCTACAGTCCAAAAGCTTCTTTAGGAAAGTTCATGAAAAGCACTCTGATGCTCTTGAATTCAGGTTTCTGATAATGTTAAAGGCCTTGTGTGCCACTGGACTAAGAAAACTTCCAGGACTCTCAATGGAGAGCTGATGTGTTTATGAGGCCTGCTGGCCCAATATCATGCAAAACAGCAGTTAATTGCATGAGACTAAACTGGTAGATAACAGAAAGGTGGTTTTTTGTTTGTTTGTTTTGTTTTTTTGTTGTTGTTGTTTTGCTTTTTGGTTTGAAACATTGCTGATTCTTTTTGTGTTTCTTTCCAGAATTAAGAAAACTTTTCCTGTTGAGCTATTTACAGCTTAGCACAAATTGAAAAAGTATACATATTCTTGTGAGCAAAAGTTAAAGCATATTTCTTTGTACCTGATTTCTCTAGATTTGGGAAGCTATTTGTAAGTTTTCTTATTTTACAACAATATAGTTATTTGCATATGTTCAATAAGAATCTTTTTTCTTTTGTTAACAGGACACAGTTGGAGACACTGGTTACTTTACCAAGGTTTTGTCTGGAATGGCATGTTTTCATATATGACTAGACTGCTTTGAGGGGTGGAGGTTGACTTTAGAGAGACAGTAAAATGTCCTTAGAAAGACTGGACTGTTATCTTTTCTATGTGATTCCTTTACAAGTTTCTGACCTGTTATAAATAAAAATGTCACTTCTTTTTGACAGTCCCAGAAAACACAGATGTTCTTGGTACCTTGAGATGGAGAAATTTCCCAATTCATAGAAATTTGCAGGTACAGAAAAATCATAGGCTTGTCTAACCTGAAGACGCAATTAACAAGTCTAACCTGAAATTCATTATTTAAAAAATTTCCAGCAAATCCAAATTAAAAGAGCCTAAATGGCCAATAATTATTCCTGCAGCACTTTATGTAAATAATTGACCAAGTATAAATCTTTTTAAACTTATTTTGCAAATAAATCGGTCCCACTATGATTTATCTTTTGTAGAAATGGGGGGACGTAGACAGAAAAAAAATTGTAAAATTATAGCTAACTACCCCGCTGGACGGATGGATGGATGGATGGATAGATAGATAGACAGAGATATCCAACACTTTCGTAACTGCCTACTAATGTATGGATTCCTCAAAAAACTCCTTTAAACACTTGATTAAAACTACAGTCCCGAGACTTGTAAGGTTGCTGCTGAAATTTGAAAATGCTTCTAAGACTAAAAGAAACTAATGTGTAGACTGCTCCAGACATACAACAGAGTCAATGTACAACTGAAAAAGTTAAAATAATGATTGCCTAAATAACTGCTTGGATTGCGAAGGTGGTGGTATAGCCTGAACCTGTTTCCAGGATTACTTTCTGTTTGTTGCTATGATATAATTTGGCCTTGTTTTTTCCCTTCTTCTTCTTTTCCTTTCTTTTTTGTCACCATTTTTCTCTATTGGACACAAGACTTTACAACTTCTTAGTAATGAGGCTTCCTAAATATGTGGGAACTAACCTTCAAGTAATAAATCATCAACAAGGGAATAAATGAAACAATAACCAGAGACTCATTTTTTTTCTATGATGCTTTCTTCCAAGGATTTTAAAGGATAGGGGGAAATAAGAAAGATAATAGAATCTCAGGACCCCAAACTCACTATACCAAAGGGAAAGTTAAGCTTGGAAACTGAGTAAGCAATGGCGATTTCCTTTTGTTCCCAAACGGATATCTGTAATTTTACAACCCTATATCACAACCTCATTTTCTCTATTTCCTCTTTTCACTTGTTTACTTTATCTAATGTAAAATGCAAATTTACTGAGCATGAGATAATGCATAATTGACCTTTTCCTCTACTCCCCTTTTCACATGTAAAGTGTAGACTTACTGAGGCTAACCAGAGTCTCATAAGAATGCAACTATCTGTCTCACTACCCACCCTTCATCTCCTCTTTTCTGCTCCTGCATGCCTTTTCCTCTTTAAATACAAAAGTTGCCAATACCTCTTTTGGGAAAAGCATAGGTCAAAAATGCTCCTGCAACTTGAATTATTTCCCATGTGCACTCTCGATCTTGGTTAAATAAAACTCTATTGATTGAGACCTGCCTCTGTCACTTTTTGTTCACACCTCTGACAATAGGAAACACTAAATACAGCTTAACCTCTAGTCAGATATAACATAAGGCTTTGCTTGTAAGGTCTATTTACTTCAGCTCCCTTTACACAGTACACCACATCTGGTTTACAGCACAAAGTTACAAGGCAAACTAAAGGAGAAAAAAACACAGTTTGAAAGACAAGCCTCAGAACTAGACTCATATAATAATAGCAATGTTGGGATTTCTATTTTCTAATAGAATTAATAAACTTGAAGAACTCAATAGAAATTTCTCCCACTAAACAACAAAGATGAAAAAAGGATAAAAAATAGAATGGAATATCTAAAGACTGTAGGAAAATTTAAAAGGTGTAACACATGAACAGCGGAAAGATTGAGAGAGAAGAAAGAGACGAAAAAACAGAAAAAATATATATATTTGAAGCCAGAATGACTTTCCCAAGATTAATAACAAGTATATGAAATCTAAAGAACAAATAGATCACAGAAGCTCAGAAAACAATAATCAAGTTAAAGACCAAAACCTTTAAGACTACCTGTATTATATTCAAGTTAAATCATATAAAGAGAAAATTTCAAAAAAGCTACGGGGGAAAACAACTTGCTAATAAAGGAGCAAAAATAATAATTACATACATAATTTTCAGAAATCACCCAGGGGCTCTACAGTGGGCTATCCAGTCCTCTTTGCACGGTTGGTGGGACACCGCCGAGCAGAGCTGGAGGCCCTGCTTGCCCACGAATATCCCAGTGATGAGTGCAGGCACCAGCACTAATAGGGGGTGGCTGGGAGGAGTCCCTGGTGAAGTCTGTGAAGGTCTCTGCAGGGGAGGTGAGGGGGCTGTACTGGCTCTTCCTCCTAAATAGGCAGAAATGTGATTTGTTTCCTTATCACACCCCTGTTCTAGGGCTCATGACTCCTAGTTCAGATGCACACTCTAGTCTATTTGCAGACTGCAGTGTGGTTGAGAGCCATGGGGGAACACTTGTTTTGCAACTCTCCATGGGAGCAGTTTCAGGTCATAACCTTGTCACTCAAACTGATACAGATAGCTTTAAGGCTCACCTGTTCTCTGACTTGGCAGTACTGCTGCTTCCTGTGAACAGGAGATACCACCTTTGGGCTTGTGCATGTATGTATTTGTTGTGTTGGTGCCACTTTGGGGCCCATGTGAGTGGGTGTTGGTCATGGTGTTGTCAGCTGGTTGGATCAGCCTGAGTTAGGCCCTGGGGGGAAGTGGTAAGGTGCCAGAAGAGTTGGAATGGGGTAGGTAGTTCCCCAGCTCCCAAAGCCCTTGATGGCCCACTGGACAGCATGTGTGACTCCTAAGGGGCAGGACTGGGGTCAGGGTAGCCCAGAATTCAGGTGCTGGCTGTGATGGAGTGGGCTTGTCCCTAGGTCACCAGGCAAACTCTTAGGCAGGGCAGGTGGAATGCTTAGGTGGCAACAGCCCAAGGGAATATTACAGGCGTGTGAGGGCTGGGTTTTCAGAAGGGCTCTGGACCATAGGTGAACTGTTCAGCAGGGACAAGAGAGCTGTGCTGTGAGCCTTTCACTGGAGAGGGCAGGACCCCTTACCTGGGGCAGCGGAGACTGGCAGCTGTTGGGCACATGGCATACTTGCACTTCCCTCCCACCCAAACAATGCTGAACTTCACAGCTGCAGGCACACAAAGGTGCCAAGCATATTCTGTTACCACTTGGGGTTTTCCCCTGATGAAAGCAAAACCAGGATCCACCATGGTGTTCAGGTGGTGGCAAGGTCCCTGTACTGGAAGCCCAAGCTGAGGCTTGCCTAGCTTAGAGCAGTGAGAGTGGGTAGGAGGAGTCACATGGTATAGAATCTGAGTGGTTCCAGGAGAAGTGCAGAGGTGTGCCTGTCTGAAGAGTTCAGGCTGGGGCAGAGTTGCTGTGCTGGAAGCCTGAGGGGAGCTTTGCCTGTGGAGGAGGAGCAGAGCCTTCTGATCACACTATGGCTGCAGCCTCTACCAGGGTTATGGAACTAAACCAGACTGCTCAGGGATCCAGGACCTGTGGGGCTCTATGTGGGCTTGAGCAGTGCCTCTGCAAACACTCCCAGCAGATGTCTGTGTTGGTCTAGAGGCCCAGGGCTGAAGTTAGGGGGGATTATGCCATGCCCAGGGTTGCAAAGGTCCCTGTTGGAAGTGTGAGTACCCTGGAGACTCTCCCTCACTCACCTTTTCCCCATGGTAGGGAGTTTCTCCTGGATGCACACTAGTCCTGGGTGGGTGGCTGCCCAGCTTCAGTTCTTTCTGTTCTTTGTGGGTGCCATGCTTTCTTGGTAAGTCTTGACGTGGTCTCAGATGATCCCCCTTGAAGAGCTTGCATTTACTCACCATTCTGTTTCCTCTTCATGAGATTGCTACACACTAATTGCCTCTAGTAAGTCATTTTGGACCAACCTCCAAAAACCAAGCTTTTAAAAGAAGAAAAAGCCACCTTATCTGGTACACTTGAAATATAAATTTTGAATTTTGAAATTAAGTTTTGTCCGAGTGGGAGGCTTGCTGGCATGACTTGGCCTGCAAAATTGACCTACTTTGATCTTTCAATTAAATGAGACTTTTGAACTTCTTTTCTGTAAATGAATTCTTCAAAATGGTCGTTAATGATATTCCTCATATGTGTTTCTTCATATTTTTTATATAAAGATTGACTTGCCATCAGTAACAAATGTAAAACTAATATAAAAGCACTATCCAGAGTAGGCCATAAATGTATTGGTCTGTGTATGCCCAAGAATCTAGGAAGTAAATAATCATAATAATGGTACTTATTATTTCATGAGATAACAGAGCATTTATTGACAATCAAAGCTTCAGGTGAAACACAGAATTAAATGGCTCCTCTAATTAGATGGCTCTGCTAGAAAGGAAGGGGCAAAATATTATGGAAGAGCACGGATCACAGTGCATTGAACCATATTTCCCAAATTCTGGACAATAAAAGATGTGTTTTAATTAATTCTCTGTCTCCCCATTGAATTAGTGGACTCCTCAGTACGTTTTACATTGCTTGAATTACATATGGGAGTGATCACCTATCTGCTGCTATAAGTGTGGAATATGGGAATCCATTCTTTTCCTAGGTTTTTTCTTAGGCAGGCAGATTTGATTTGGGGTCCAGATAGCCGTTCCAAGACAGTCAGCAGCATTACTCCAAGAATTGTATTTCTAATCACGGGATAATACATTTCTAATCAGACAGCAACTTATGTAAAATAAATATGCAGCAGAAAAGCCAGAAAAAATTAAGTTAGATTAGATGTTAAAAGTAGCTGGGTGTGATGGTGTACACCTCTAGTCCCAACTACTTTGGAAACTGAGATAGAAGGATCATTTAAGTCGAGGAGTTCAAAGCCTACCAATACAATGAGGCCCCCATTCCCTTCCAAAAAAGTAGCCAAATATAATTTTTAATTCTTCCCAATCTAAATCTCAATTTTTAAATCAGCAACGTGAGTGCAACAGTATTTGATAATTTAGATTTTTTGCTTGTGTTTTGTTTATATATTATGTCTGGGAAATCAACATAATATATGGCCATACTTTAGGGGCCATGAAATGCTCAGTTAATATGATATATATTAGGTACTCAATAAGTAATTGTTAAAGTTTTGAAAACTGGAAACTGCAGAAGGAATTTCCTGAGAAATTTCATCAGACAATTATCAAGCAGTTACCATGTATCTCACGGTATTAGGCCTTGGGGACGCAAGGCTGAATCGTCTGTGCTCACATTTTTCAAAACTAGAGAGATAGAGTTTGGAACATTTAGAGTTGTTGATGTATTTATTAACTTTCCACAGTAGAAATACATTATAGTTGTTCCAAAAACAGAGTAGGGGATTGTATTAATCATGTTTTAATTTTTTTTCTTTATTTTATGATGCTTTGACATCCCTGGGGCCTTGTAAGACTAGGGAAAGAAATGCCTCCTCAAGAGTTACCTGATTCCCAATGATAGCAAACAATTCGCTTGCAAGAATTTTTTTATAAGTAAACTAACCAGTCACAAGACCAGTATCCTACCCATCTCTTTTTATCAGTTTCCTGCAGTCTGTGACACTATTCCCCTCCCCAGGTCTAGGTTCTGGACAACTAGGGATCACCCCTGTAGCCCAGAGTTTGCCAAAATTATTCAAGCTATCCAATTCTAAGCCTGCTTAGCTTTCTTACCCTGCCTCTCCCACTCTTTGCCACAAAAACAACAATAAAGACTATAAATTAGTGCTTTCTCTCTTTTTCTCCATATCCTGATCTACTCTAGTGTTTCCTTCATGTGACCCTATATGAAGTTGCGTGTCTCTCCTGTTGGTTATTGTGAGTGCCTATCCTCTGTATGGCAGTTGTCTCCTAATCTATTGGCCATACCAAACCTAAATAATAAAACCTACATTTCAAAATAGAATGGCAAGTTCTCCTAGCATATGATTGTGTGGACACAGCTGGCATTTTAGCATTTCTTACTGAACCCCTCTCCATTTCAGGAAATAGAACCCAAAAATATGAACTGATTAACTTGTTCAGCAGCAATAAGAAAAAGAAAAATTATAAACTGAGAGGACTTAGGGGCAGTAGCAGTATTGAGCATTTAGACATTCCTACCTGGTCTAGTCCAAGGTAGTAGAAGAGGGTATGGCATCTAATGGACTGATTTGGATTGGTAGCTGTGCAAATTATCTTAACCTTCTTGAAGCCCTGATTTATTTATCTGTAAAATAAGATTAATAGGAACAATGCCAGGACTAAAGAAAATGATGTATTGCATCTTACTTAGAGACTGCTAAAAATTTCCTCATCAATTTGATTCAGTTGAAATGGTATATATTGAGATTTTGCTGAGATTCATTCAGCTCCCTTCCCTGTTTGTCTCCTGAACATTTTCACTGTTTTTTTTTTTTAACCAACTAATCCTTCACCTAAATAAATATCTTTGACATTATAAAATATACAATTGTTTTCATTATATCTTAATCTCAGCAGATGACTATGGCCACTTGTCGTTGTTCAAAAAACATTTATTTCATCTGTTTAGAACTGAGCATTTCAGGGACTCTTAACTATGGCCATTTTAGTGACATGGCATCCTAACATAATTTGCTTAATTCAGATTTAAAGTATAAATCTCTCCCACATCTTCCACACCCTTATAATTTCTTTTCACTTTCATTTATTTCTACCATTTTTTTTTTCTAAAGCCAGTGGTCTAAAACAGTATGTGTAAGAATCACCAGACTGATATTTTCTGCTTCCAAAATTATGATCTTACACACCTATGGCAGGGACCAAAAATCTACATCTCTAACAGATTCCCAAGTGATGTCTATGTTGCTATTTCTTGACTACACTTTTAGAACTACTGCTCTGAGACAGTGTCTCTCAGTGGCAACTGCATATTAGAATCAATTGTGAGTTTTAAAAAATTTTGGGAGATTTTTAGCAGTCTTCAAATTTTTCTAGGTATAGAATTACTATCAGTGAAGAGAGATAGTTTGGCTCTTTTTCCAACTTGGATGCCTTTTATTTCTTTTTCTTGACTGATTGATCTGGCTGGGACTTCTACTACTATGTTGAATAGGAGTGGTGACAGTGGGACAGCAGGTGTCCTTGTCTTGTTGCAGTTCTCAAGAGGAATGGTTCCAGCTTTTGCCCATTCAGTATAATGTTGGCTGTGGGTTTGTCATAAATGACTCTTCTTTTTCCAATGCCTAGTCTGTTGAGAGTCTTTAACTAAAGGGATGTCAGGTTTTATCAAAAGCTTTTTCTGCATCTGTTGAGATGATCATATGATTTTCGCTGTTATCACTTTTTATATGGTGAATCACATTTATTGATTTCTGTATGTTAAACCGTCTTGCATCCCAGGAATAAAGCCTGCTTGATTGTGGTAGAGTAATTTTTTGATGTGCTGCATGATTCAGTTTGCAAATATTTTGTTGAAGATTTTTGTACCTATGTACATCAGAGATATTGACCTGAAGTTTTCTTTTCATTATGTCTGCTGGATTTTGGCATCAGGCTGATGCTGTCTTCACAGAATGAGTTAGGGATTAGCTCATCATCCTCAATTTTTTGGAATAGTTTCAATAGAATTAGTATCCGATCTCTCTTTGTATATCTGGTAGAATTCGAGCTGTGGACTCATCTCGTCCAGGACATTTTTAAGTTGGTAGTTTATTTCTGATTCCATTTTGGAGCTTGTTATTGGTTATACTTGGGGCTTCAATCTCTTCCTGATTCAATCTTGGGAGATTTTGTTCTTCCAGAATTTTATCCACTTCCTCTAGATTTTCTAACTTGAGTACCTAGAGTTGTTCACAGTAGTCTCTGAGAATCTTTTGTATTTCTGTGAGATCAGTTGTCCTATTACCTTTGTCATTTCCGATTGTGTTATGTGAATCTTCTCTTTTCTTTTCTTTATTAACATGTCTAGTGGCCTATCAATTTTTTTGAGGTGGGGCTTTTTTCTGAGGTCATGATATTATTGATCTTATGTATGGATTTTGCATCTTGATTTCATTAAACTTTTATCTAATTTTAGTTATTTCTTTTATTCTGCTAGCTTTGGGATTGTTTTCGTTTTTTTTTCTAGTTCCTTTAGGTTCAGAGTTAGAGGGTTCATTTGACATAGTTCTAACTTCTTGATAAAGGCATTTGTGGCTATAAACTTTCTTCTTAACACTGCTTTGGCTGACATCTTGGGATTTACGGTAAGTTTTGACCTTATTTTTCCAACGATTTTTTATTTCTGCCTTAATTGAAAGAAATCAGAGATGATACAAATACATTTTTAAAATTCCATGTCCATGAAATGGAAAAATCAATATTGTAAAAACAGCCATACTGTCCATAGTAATTTACAGATTCAACAATTCTTATCAAACTATCACTGTCATTCTTCACATAATTAGGAAAAAAATCTATTCTAAATTTCATATGGAACAACAAAAAAAGCCCAAATAGACAAAGCAAGCCAAAGTAAAAAGAACAAAACTGGGGGTATCATACTACCTGACTTCAAACTATACTATAAGGCTACATTAACCAAAAGAGCATGTGACTGGTACAAAAACAGACACATAGACCAATGGAACAGAATAGTAAGCTCAGAAACAAAGCCACACACTGACAACCATCTGATCTTCAATAAGGCCAACAAAACAAGCAGTGGCAAAAGGGCTTCCTATTCAAGAAATGGTGCTGAGATACCTGGCTAACCATGGGCTACAGCTAGACCCCTACCTCTCACCATGTACAAAAATTAATTCACAACAGATTAAAGATTTTAACATAAGACTTCAAACTACAGAAATCCTGGTAGAGCAACCTAGGAAATACTCTTCTTGACATCGGCCTTGGCAAAGAATTTATGGCTAAGTCCCCAAAAGCAATTGCAACAAAAACAAGAATAGGCAAGTGGGACCTAATTAAATTAAAGAGCTTCTGCACAGCAAAAGAAACTGTCAACAGAGTAAACAGACAACCTAAAGAATGAAAGAATATATTCACAAACTATGCATCTGATAAAGTCCTAAAATGTAAAATCTATAGGGAACTTAGATCCACAAGCAAAAATAAATAAATAAATAAATAATCCCCTTAAAAATGGGCAAGGGACAAGAACAGACATTTTTCAAAGGAAGACATAAAAGTGGTGAACAAACATATGAAAAAATGCTCAACATCACTAATCATCAGAGAAATGCAAATCCAAATCACAATGAGAGACCATCTCACACCAGTTAGAATGGCTATCACTAAACTGTTAAAGTATAACATGTGTTGGTGAGGCTGTGAAAGAAAAGGGAATGCATAATACACTGTTGATGGAAATGTAAATTAGACCAGCCACTGTGGAAAGCAGTCTGGAGATTTCTCAAAGAATTTCAAACAAAGTTACCACTCGACCCAAGAATCTCCCCCACAAAAATAAATACAAGAAACATAACTCCTTCTACCAAAAATGCATATGTATGTTCATCACTGCACTATTCACAGTAGCAAAGACATGAAATTAACACAGGTGCCTATGAATGGTAGACTTGGATTAAGAAAATGTGGTACATCTATATCATGGAAAAGAATGAAATCATGTCTTTTGCAGCAACATGAATTCACTTGGAGGCCATAATCCTAAGAAAAGTGATGTAGGAACCGAAAACCAAATACCACACGTTCTCACTTCTAAGTGGGAGCTAAACATTGACCACACATGGACTTCAATACAGAAACAATAGACACTACAGACGCCTACAGCAGCAAAAAGAGAGGGGCAATGGGTTGAATACTACTTGTCAGGTACTATGCTCACTACCTGGGTGAAGGAATTCATACCCCAAACCTTAGCATTATGCATATCTCCTGTATCTAACATAAACATTGAAATTTTAAAAAAATACTAAAAATCTAGGCCCCACATTTAACTACACAAGTGACCTAGGCCTGAGACTGGGACATCATTATGTATTAAAAATTCTAGAGATTGAGAAACCCTGCTTAAAGCAGAGCTCCATGTAGGTCTTGGTAGGGAAGAGGACCTCTGCTTGAGACCAAGGTCTACCATGGTGATTCAGGAGAACACTACTGCCAAACTAAAGCTATAGAATTCTGATTCAGCTAATGTTGGTGCTTATTCAGTCACTGTTGTGGGAATGGCAGTTTTCCTGGTTTGGACAGGCCAACAACATGTTTAACAATTTTGAACATGGACTTTGATCTGCATCACCACATCTGATCTCCATTCAGCCAATGTAGTGCTTGTCTAGCTATGTTCACCACCAGACCTGGCCTGGCTCAACTCAAACTAGGAACCAACACCTAGCAAATCCTTATATCGTTTGTTGCCTTGGTGTTTGTTGGCCCACTTAAAAATAGGAACAAAATGGAACAGATTAGATTTTCAACTTCTGATTTTGTGTTTCTGCCTCCTGTTCATGATCTGCAGTTGTCCTCTTATATCTGAATGTTTAGTGTTATTCTCTACACTTACCTTTTTCTTTCCCTCCAGTTGCCATGAACCATCTGGTTCTAGCTGCCTCTCACTGCCAGCAGTAGGCCTTTGTGCTGGGGCCAGGTACTCCTCCATCTCTGGAGTAGGAGCCATGCCTTGCTAGCCCAGCACTCTGCCCAACTTCCTCCTTGAACTATCTAGATATTTAACATCCCAGCTATAACCTTTGTCAACACTTCTAAAATTTAGACTTTGCCATCAGTGACTCGGGGGCAAATAGTTTAGTAACTGATCTGTTAATTTGTCAAGTTTCATTGATTAGCATTTAGTCAGCTCCTATCAAACTGTGGGCTATTATGTAAATGCCTAAATGACACATGAAATATGCTTCATTTTAGTACATATTTTTAAGAGTTAAGACTTAATAAACCAAATGTCTTTCTATGGTATTATTTTTCTTTTATCCACAGTCTGAATTGGGGCTTCTCATACTACAGAGTGCTGAAGAATCATCTGGAGAGCTGGTAAAACACAGCTGCTAGACCCCACTCCCACACGGGTTCTGATTCAGTGGGTCTGGGATGGAACCCAAGAATCTGCATTTCTAATATGCTTCTTAATGCTGCTGGTCTACAGGCCATGCTTTGAATATGGCACTGGCCTAAATCACAGACACCCCATGTTGGCTTGACAGCTCATAGTTGAACTTCAGCTTGACTATTACTAAGAATTCCCAGCATGAAAAGCCTGTGACAGAAAAAGACAATTATTTTGCTTGGTTCTTTTTATTTGACTATTATTTTTCCCATTTCATTTCCAGTGTTTCCTTTCATCCCTAAGTACCTGGAGATGCAGAACCATTCTGTAGAATTTTACTGTCCTAGTTTTTACCCCGATGAATCATCTTTAGACAGACATGTGAGCCCTCAGCAAATGCATTATGTCATGTTTCTGAGCACTGCAGAGAGAACTGATATGCCTTTGGGTTTGATGTGAAATAATGGCTTCAGTGTGCCCACCATGCTACAACTCTGACTTGGAGAGTTCCCAGAATTGTGACCAAAAAACCCTGTGCCTGGTGCCCAGTGGGAAAGGGGGTGGGCTTGTGATCCTGTTTCTCCAGCCACCCAACTCCATGCGTGTGTGAGACAGGATCTGTCGCCTCCCAGGCTGCCACATTCAAAAGTGGGATTTTATTTTTAGAGACGAAATCATTAGTCATTAGTCCCTCCCAAGATTCTTTTTTTTTCCCATTAAGTAAATTTTAAGAACCTGGTTTTTATGAGAAAATTTTCAGGACTTTAGAAAAAATGGTAATGATTATAGCCTTGGTACAATGAACCCATTTGCCTCCCTTCTAGACACAGGGCAGACTTCCCACAGCAGTCACTGCCTGAAGCTACTGGACCCTACATCCAGTATCCAAATGAGCTTGATCGTTCATATCTTATTACAGAAGCTCCTGCTTCTTTTGATTTTCTGGGTCCTGTAAACCTAGGATTTCAAAATCAACTTTATGGTACATTGAACAATTGCTTTATAAGCTTATTGTAGTATCTCATAATGGATTTTTAGTAAATAAAAATTCTGTCTTACATATGTAAAAGATTTCTCTTAAGAACAAAAAACATTAATAAACATTCTCTACATTAAAGCAGAAACTACTGAACATTTTTCTAATCCACTGAAATTCACGGTTATAATACTAGAATTTTAACAGGCTTTCTTTGCTCCCAGTCAATGGATGAGATTTTAATAGTGTTTGTACTTGAAAATCCACTAAAATTGTTAATTTTTGCTTTTGATTAAATTGTATTTGTAAATTGAATGACAAATGAATTAGAAAATTAATATTGTAAAAATGTTCATAATACTCAAAGCAATCTATAAATTCAATGTAATTCATTTCAAAATTGCAATCATAGAAATTGGAAAAAATCTTAAAATTCATATAGAACCACAAAAGATCCCAATAGCCCTTTTATTCTTGGGCCAAGAACAAAGCTGGAGGCATCATACTGCCTGAATTTTAAATTATTCTGCAAAGCAATAGTAACAAAAACAGTATTCTCCAATGATATAAACAGACACATAGAACAATGGAAGAGAGTAGAGGGCCAGACATTCAAGAATTTCAAAATTACATTCAAGAATTAATTTCGTGGACCTTATTTTAATACCATATATCCATTCAAGTTCTGCAAGCCAAAACAGTCTGTGATGATTACTTTGGTATTTAAAAAATTATCTATGGTTCTTACATCGTGTTTTTTTCATCATTTGATAGCAGTTGGAGCTTCAACTGCTATTTGTTGGGAACCCATCCTGACTAGCTCTTTCATTTTGGGGCTTCATGTTTTACTCTGATGATTGGCAGACTGGTGTTTCAGGCATTTCAGCTTTAGAAACTTACTATGATTTTGAAATTATAGATGCAAAAATGTCACTGAATTTATTTTCACGAAAAACTTTTAATTCATTATAGACAATAAATGGTTTAATCAGAAATCAGTAATTTGAATAATCTTTTAATTTGTTGGAGCATTCACAAATACTATATCTTCATTTAAGTCTTTCTTTATTCTACATGCTAAATACACAGTTAAATTAGTTAATAAAGAGTTTTAAATATTTTCTTTTCTTCTCCAACTACCCACAAATATCGCAGGCTTAAAATAAACAGTGGAATGAGTTAAGTAAAGAAGTAATACAGAAGCAAAACAGTAGTTGCCTTTTATAATAAAATAGAAATAGCAAAGCTTCCTGACGTTTATAGGCAAATCCTCCTGTGTCCCTAAAGGGCGGATCCCTTGACAAGGTAGTTGAACAACAGTTAATCTTGAGGTTCTCAGCTGTCAAGGACAGTTGGTGGAAAAATTTTAAAACCTCTTGTACATATTAAAGAGCTAAGCATGAGATGAGGTATACATACACATGTCTCTTTCTCATTACACCGCAGGAAATAGGACACACGGCAGGAAGGCCCATGTCGATTCCCCTGGACAATATAGGCTTCTCTTGCTCCTACTCCTAAGAACTTTCCCAACTTTGCTCATTCCCAGCTTCAGATTTCCATGTGCTATGCATTGATTTTAGCCCCAGCATTAATGCTATGAAAGACACAGAATTGCTCTCAAGAAACTCTGGAATTGAAAAATGACAGGAGAAGATCAACTCGATGGCTGGGTGCTGGAGGGAAGGCCTTGCACTGTTTTGACCCTGACACTAAGCTCTCAAGAATAACGGCAGCTGCAGCCTATAGGACGTGGGCATGTGTCAGGCAGGCTGTGAAATGCTCCCCACCATGCAACCTCATTGCTCCCTCACATCACCCCTATGGATTAATCGAGCTCTCCAAGACACCACCAACAGAATATCACAGCACGATGGACGAGATGAGATTTATTAGGGACATTGGAGGGTGAAAAGTCTTGAGCACAGGCTGTCTGCAAGCTGCAGCCCCTGGGATGCAAGGACTGTGACTCAGGTCACATTTCGAAAGCTCTCAGGAACCAGGGAAGTGGATGATGTAACCCTCAGTATAAAAGAGCCTGAAGTTTGTGGTGTCCACCAGCAGGAAAGAAGGGTCCCAGCTCCAGGAGAGATATGGAGGAAAGTGCCTCTCCCTCTGCCCTGTTTCTTTTATGGGGCCTCAGAGAATTGGATGGGGCCTGTTTCTATTGAAGGCATCTTCCCCACTCTGTCCACCAGCTCACACCAATCTTCCCAGGAATACCTGCAGGCTCACTCCAGAAACAATGCTTTACCAATTCCTGACGTATCCTTAAGGCAGCCACGTTGACACCTGAAATTAACCATCACACCCAGTAAAATGGATAGTATCCCCCACTGGACACATGTGACAGTTTGGGTACCTTTCTTATAGTCCTTATAGGTTTATAGAGCCAGCATTAAAACTCAAGTCTGCAATAATCAAATTTAAGCTCTAAAGGACTGCTGTGGAATGTTGCAGAAGCAGCACTGTATTATACACTGTAGGAAGATCGAAGAGGCATTCGGAGACACATCCCCTGCTTTAGGGAGCACATCCTAGCTTGCATTCATGAGAGTAGACTATTTCTGCTGACTGAACTCATAACCCCAGAACCAAGTGTGAATTGGCATGCTTTAGGTGTGCATACGCTCTGCAGAAACCCAGGAAAGAGCAAGATAAACGTAGGCTCAATTCAAATAGGGAAGTTTTTATGGAAACAGCTTTTAGCCAATCCTGAAAGAAAATACTTTTACTGGAGGGAAAAATTTTCTGCTGGAGAAGTAACTAGTTGAAGAGCTTTTGGGGGGTAAGGGTCCACAGAAGTGGAAAAAATCACACAGAATAGAAACAGAATTGACCCGTCAGGGAGAGGAGTAAGGAAAAGTGCTAGACTAGTAAGCTGATATGTAATTTTTAATCTTAACTAGATTGAGAACTTGGTACAACTCAAAATTAGATAAGAGTAGTTGCAGTAAAAAAAAAAAAAAAAAAAAAAAAAACAGAGAAGAGCAGGGTAAAATAAAATAAAAATTCACTAATAAATGAATTAAACTATTCATTCAACAAATATTTATTGGGCATTTACCATGGTCCAGGCGGTGGGCTAGATGCTAATCAAAAAATAATAATCTCTGTCATGACTGAACAATGCACGTGAGGCATCCTTAGAATGGTGCTGGAAGGTAGATGGGGCTATCTATTCCATCCTAGTTTATATTTAAATTTAAGCACCTTTGAAAGATTCAAAAAAACAATATGCACTACTGATTTTCTTTAAAAAAATAATCTGCCCTGTATTTAAAGTTAATTCCATGTCTTGATGTTTTTTCTTCATATTACATTATTCATTTTATTATATTTGTTAATACAGCATTGTCCATCTTATTGTCACATATATTTATGGCATTTCCTCCTATATGTGAATGTATTTCCACGTAGAAGGAAATGACCCAATTTTCCTATATACACAATTGGATACATGAGTCGATTCCTTTACAAGCAAAAATTTATCTTCTCCATTAAAAATTAAAATGAATTAAACCATATATGTTCCAGAGTTGAATCCTGTAGCTCAATACTAGACAAAAATGTTGCTAATTCTGCACATTTATGTGGTACTGAGACTCCTACATTAAGGAGGGTTTTTATTGTCTGCTCAGTCAGAGACCTCACTGTTTTGATGAAAGTTCATTTTTAGGAGGCCTCTGTCATCAAACTTTGCATAGGAAAACTTATGAAAACACAAACGATTCTGTCCTCACAACATCAGTGAACAACTCTGATGAATGGAGTTGCATCTGCATGCTTATAGTTTACCACCAGAATCTATGAAGCTACTAGAATAAAACTGTGGGGGAATGCTCGAGGAAACTGGTCTGGGCAAGATTTTTTGAGCAAGATGTCCAAAGCACAGGCAGCAAAAGCAAAGGAGACAAACGGAATAACATGAGCTCAATAGCTTCCCGCATGGTAAAAGAAACAATCATTGAAGAGACAACTAAAGAATGGAAGAAAATATTTGCAAAGTGTACATGTGAGGAGAGATTAAGAACCAGAATATATATATATACATACCTCAGGCAACTCAGTAGCATAATTGACATCATCATCATCTGTGTGTAGACAACTGAATCAGGCTCGATGGCTTCTGGAAACCGGAAATCTTCATATAAAGGCAGTGAAAGCCCTTCCAGAATATTTCCTACACTAATAACTCAAAAACCATTTCTGTATTATATGGCCAACCCATGCTCAGCACCAAACTCTTGCAGAATTTTGATTCAGCCTTTTTGATACTGATCTTTGATTTTTAAAACAATTGTTTTGTCAGTTTGCTTCAGAAATCTATAAAGCAAACAGAAAATATTATTTCAGAATGACTAACTCTATACTACTGAATCGATTATTAAATTTTGGTGAATGATTGATCTTGGCAAATAGAGATGTAACTACTTCGTGATGTCAACTGTAATTCGAATCTCTTCTCACTAAAGAATTAATGAAATGCTTAGCTAGGCATGGCCAATGAAACTAGAATTTAGTCCAGTCTTCGGATAACTTTCTACTTCCTTACTGTCCCTGGGTTTTGGTGGCCAAAGATTGATCTTTGGAGATTTACTACAGAAATTTCTGCAACACTGTCATTTTCCATCATAACTTAAGGCTTTCATAATTATTGCAGAAGTTTCTGAATCTCTCCATCTGAAATTTCTCTAGCTATTGGATTTTAGATATTTCACAGTTTCTTTCGTGCTTTTACACACAGACCTAATTCTGCCAAAGTGGTTTCATGTTCCAGTCACTTGCTCAAAATATGCCTGTTTAATCTCCCTTCTATGGTGATTGATCTGTTTACACTATGCTCTCCTAAACTGGGGAAGTTTTAAAGTTGACTCTAGCTTTTTAGGATGCAGACAGCTGCTAAATTCGTGACAAAAATGAGATGCTACCTTAAAAAGTCTATCCAAATGTACCAAAGGTATTTGCTGTATGGGTCATGTTCTTTGCACCATAAACTTCCTGTGAAAATGAAAACTACGGCACTTTTTGAATTAATAATGATGACGCACATAGATATACACATACACCTGAGCATGCACACACGCCCCCCCCCATAATTATCTTAGAGTGTGCCTTGGCATCCTTCACACAGACATACATCATTGTTGAAGAGATGAAGCTCTGTGTGGTCAGTCTGTGCCACAGCATCGGTTTCTGTCCCTCCACAATAATGTGCACACTTTGTGTAGTCTTTATATTGTTCTTAAGAAGAATCTGGGTTACTCATTCACTTTATTTGTGTACACACTTCAAAAAGTATATATAAACATTTCTAAAATATCCAATAAAAGGATAAAATTAGAGGATGTAACTTCTAACCAAATAAACGGGGAAAATAAAATGGCAATAATCAAGCTAAAATAAAACAAACATAAACAAGATAGAATAAAAGTCATGTGAACAGCAAATATACTAATAGAAAGCACAATGTAAGATGATAGAAATGAATCCATAAACACAATCAATACAGATTAAACTCTATAATGAAACAGATAAAGACACAAAAGGTTTGAAAAGAAAGACGGAAAACAAAATACCAAATATATATTAACCCAAGGAAAGAGGTTTAACTGTATCAACATCAGTTAAATTAAATATGAATGTAAAAGTTATCCTTATGGATAAAAACAGTCATCCCTATGGGAAAATCTGTTAAGTTCTCAGATAGCTATAACAATTTAAATCCACATGCGTCTAATTAAATGGCATTAATATATATAATACACATAAAAGAAAAAATGGTAGAATAAAAATAGAAATGAACAAATCCACCATTATACGGGGATAATTTAGCCCATTCTCACTAGCTGTGAGAAAGAGACTATGATTGGCATAGACTGAAAGTAATATAAATGTAAAAGATTTAATAGTTTAATAAGCTCCTTGTAATGGACATCCATAGAAAACTACATGAAATAATTGGAGAACACATTCTTTCAAGCATTCCAGAAAATTTTTTAAAACTTGGTTACCCACTTGATGTAAAGTATGTCTCCCCAAATTTCAAATAATCTGAAATTTTGTAAC
This sequence comes from Ateles fusciceps, assembly GCA_036589455.1. Lineage (NCBI taxonomy): Eukaryota > Metazoa > Chordata > Mammalia > Primates > Atelidae > Ateles > Ateles fusciceps. The sequence goes on from JAZHEH010001445.1 coordinate 198,499, forward strand.
TATAATACAAAAATTAAAAAGTTAATGTCAAAACAAAACCTTCAATGGCACTGTATATTTTAAAATATGTAAAGAGACACATAGATGTCTATGAGCTGAAAGAAAAATCATAATAAAAATGTGTCTAGGAGAGTTTGATAATAATAACTAACTTCCTTTACTCCATCCATAACTTCAGGAACTCATAATTATTGCAGAAGTTTGACAAAGTATATATTTAAAAGAAAAATGTTTCCTTTAATTGTTATGCATGGATCTTATTTGGGCATAAGTCAAGCACATGACTCTGCGTGTGTGTGTGTGTGTGTGTGTCTATATAGATACAAGTATATTCTACTCTGGGGCTGGCAGAAATGTCTAGGAGTTGGGATGAAATGGAATGGCCATTATTTGATGGGTGTGGAAGCTTGGAGAATTCCATAGCTGTTTCTTGGACCATTCTGCCTCTCATCCTTCAACCTGTATCTAGCTCACCACACACTGAAACAAATATTTTTGTCAGCTTCTTACATACACGTTAAGATCGACTTTATACATTTACAAGAAACCAGTAAAGGCATATATGTATTTTCCCTTATTCACATAATATATAGTATATGGAACACATCAATTTATAACTCACTTTTTCCCCTAACATCATATTTTAGAAAATCTTCCTATCATTTGATGGTAGTGGCATTCCCACCATTTGGACACACAATATTTTATTGAATCCTTCCTCTCCTGAGGAAGATCTAGGCTGTTTGCAACTCTTTGCGAAGGCTAGGGCTGCCATGAACAAAACTGGGCATTTGCCATGTCACCAATGTACAAGTGTCTCTGCAGGAAACATTCTCAAAAATGGAAGAGCTGGGTCTATATCACTATCTGATCATTAATACATTTTAATATCGTAGATATTACCATATATTTCTCTTGGGGGTTGTACCAATTTATACTTGTACCAGAAGTGTGCAGGAGTTGTATGCAACACTTTAATAACCCAGTGGCTTTGCCTCCTTTGCCTGGAATATGTGTCCTCCTCATCACATGCCATCCTCTAGGAGATGATTTAAGAGGGATGCCTTCTATGACAATACCTCCTAGGCTGCACTAGGAGACAGCACAGGTACCCTAGGGGTCCCGCAAATGCATTTCTCATAGCACTTCCTCACACTGCACTGTGATTGCCAGGGTTCTTCATTTCTTAAGCTCCAAAGTACTTAGTTCTGTCTTATTTGTTCTTCTTTCACCTGCTACTTCCTACCATGCCGCCAAACCCACAGGAAGCTATGAGAGTGTTTGTAACATGAATCATTAAAAATGGACTCAGGTCTCTATGGATTATATATACTTTTTGAATCATATGTCAAAATACAAAACGTATAAGCAAGAAATAAAAAGCACATATTTTAAAAGATCATTACAGTGTGGAGATTTCTTGAATAGCTAAAAAGTAGAACTACCACTGATCCAGCAATCCCAGTACTTGGTATCTACCCAGAGGAAAAGAAAGTCATTATACACAAAGATACTTGCACATGTATATGTTTACACAGCACACTTTGGAATTGCAAAAAATATGAAACCATCCCAATGCCCATCAATCAAAGACTAGATAAAGAAACTGTGGCATATATGTGTGTGTGTATATATATATTATATATGTGTATACATATATTTCCATCATATGTATATATAAATGGAAAGTCATCCTCAGCCATAAAAGAGAATGAATTAATGGTATTCACAATGTACCTGCATTGAGACTGCAGACTATTATTCTAAGTGAAGTAACTCAGGAGTGAAAAACCAAACATTGTATGTTGTCCACTGGTAACTGGAAGGTAAGCTATGAGGATTGCAAAGCCTATAAGAATTGACACAATGGACTTTGGGACTCAGGGGGAAATGATGAACAGGGGGTGAGGAATTAAAAGACTACAAATTGGGTTAGTGTATACTGCACCAAAATTTCACAAATCACCACTAAAGCACGTCTCCTTGTGTAACCAAATACCATGTGACCAAATGCCAGGTCTGCTCCCCAATAACCTATGGAAATAAAAAAATTTAAAAAAAAATTTTTTAAAGCATTACAAAGTCAAATTCAGAAAAAGAGATACACACATGGTTAAAAATGACCCAAAATAGCAACTTTCAAATTTTGAACACAAATAAGGATGGGGCTATTCCTTTGTTTGTTTCGTGCCTATAGAAATTGTATTATAACCAAACAGGCTTTTATAGTCATTTGTGAGAAAAAAGTATGACATAAAGTGAATATACTAATAAGGAAGTTATATGTATGTTATAAATAAATATATACATTTTTCATATATGTCTGTAGGGCAATGTCCATCATTCTGGAGAAGTTGCATGGAGCTATTTAGTACATTTTAACTAATGTTCCTAAAACAAGAATCTCTCCTAAATTCAGACACTGCTTCATTGGTTAGTTCATTTGTTAATCCATCCATTCACTCAATATCTCAGCAGATACTTATAGTGGCCTTTTTTTAGTAAAGGGCTATCCTAGGCCAGCATGGGAGGTTCATTCCTTGTAATCCCAACACTTTGGGAGTGGGAGGGCTGAGGTGGGAGAATTACTTGAGCCAGGAGTTGGAAACTAGCCTGTACAACATAGTGAGACCCTGTCTCTACTAAGAATAATAGCTACATTTAAAAACTATATTTTCAAAAAGGACTATGCTAGTGCTATAAGGTATCCAAAATTTATTTGATAAAATCCCAAGCTCTGTAAATTTATAGAAGAGTGGGAAATAGTTTTCTTTATCAATAAATTATATCATTACACTTGAAATGTTTCTCATTGGCTTCGATTTTAAGAAGTGCAAAGAAATATAAAATGGTTTAATTATATATTGTATATATTCATATGCAAATATTTATAATATATAAAAAATGTATTTAGAAAAAAAGAGATTTATACATTTTAAAACTTCCTTGTATGGAAAAAATTTCTGGAAACTGTAAGTGTGAGTTATCTACTTTAGCGTTTCTGTGTTTGGCAAAACAGTATTACAGCCCAAAGGGGAATGTTTGAGGACAGATAACTTGGCCAAATCGCCCTGGCTAGAAAAGCAAGGAGATTGCATCAAACTCACTCCAAAAGCCTATCAAAGAACTTGAAACTACTTTCACTCTCAGGTTTTACTTCCTGGTCCTTAGTGGCAGCTGATGAGGTTTAGAAATAAGCAAATGTATCTGTCTATACTGAAGGGAAGAAAATAAATCTACTATGGCACCAGTGCAAAACACTGCACGAGCAGTCGAGAGAAACAATTAGGCAGAATATGCTTTACGGTAAATCAGAAATGACATGCATGAAAACATGGGGGTGCAACCTGAAAATATTGGAAAAATGAGTCATCTAAGTTTGCAGAACCAATCAGATCTTTGACTGATACACTGTAAGTTCCAATTGCTGGATACCACTTATCCATGTGATCAGGGGCATCTGCGATGATGAATGGCTCATGTTCGCACAGCTTCAAATGCTTGATTTCTAAAATGATCAACTAGTTATTAGCTGTAGGGTAAGGGCAATGAAATATATGATCTTCCTGTGCTTAGAGATGTTAAAAATCATTTATGGTACTACAAAGATTATGACCTGCAATAAAAGTCCTAAACTGTGTAATAAAACCCAAGGTAGGATTTTGTTTATTGTGTGTTAGTAATGATAGTTAAAGCAAATATTAACATTTTGCTAAGCAAATATATTAATTATGCAATAATTTTAATTTTAATTATGATTAATTTTATCATAAGCATTTACTTTTCTATTCACACATACACCTCTTACAAATTCAAATAATAAAAACGATGTTTTTAATCTGTGCTCAGGAATTGATAGACATATGTTTTATATAAAGAGAGGGTATTTCAACATGGCAAAACTCCTCCTGTACTAAAAACACAAAAATTAGCTGGGCAAGGTGATGTGTGCTTGTGGTCCTAGCTACTCAGGAGGCTGAGATGGGATGAGGCCAGGGACAGAGGTTGCAGTGAGCTATGATTGTGCCACAGCCCTCCAGACTGGGTGACAGAGCAAGATCCTGTCTCAAAATAAGAAGTAAAATAAAAATTAAATAAAAATCAAAGTGCGTAGGTCAGCTGGATGCAGTGGCTCATGCCTGTAATCCCAGCACTTTGGGAGGCTGAGGCAGGAGGATCACTTGAGGCCAGGAGTTCAAGACAATCTGGGCAACACAGCGAGATCCCGTCTCTACAAAACACACACAAAAAATTAGCCAGCGAGGTGGTACATGCCTGTATTCCCAGGTACTTGAGATGCCTGAAGTGAGAGGATCCCTTGAGCCATCGCATACAATTTGCAGCCAGGAAGAAGAGAGCACAGACTTCAAAGCCTCCATGAACTCAGCGAACCTGTTCCCTAGCACATGGACACATATACAAAGACTTACAGTCATGTCATATGCTTATGGGAGCCAGCATTTCTCCTAGGGGGTAGCAAGGGATGAGCTTCTTATTGTCACTGTGGCTTCTCAGTTTATGCAAGTCAACACCTTTGAACAAGGGCTGAGACCAGGATGGAATCCATCCTACCTCCCTCTTTATAATGGTGCCATTTAAAAAATTATTTTGTACAGATGGGATCTTGCTATGTTGGCCAGGGTGGTCTCAAACTCCTGGCCTCAAGTGATCCTCCCACCTCGGCCTCCCAAACTGCTGGGATTAAAGGCATGAGCTACTGTGCCTGCCTAAAACAATGCCATTTTTAAGATGAGGTGCACTTAAAGAAAGGGTGTATTTGGTAGGCAAAATAAGTACCCTCCAAAGATGTCCAGGAACTCATCCCTGAAACCTGTGAACATGTGAGATGACAAGGCAAGGGAGGAAATGAGTTGGAAGGTGCTAATGATAGGTACCAATCAGCTGATCTGAAACGTGGATGTTATCCTGGGTTATCTCTGTGGGAGTCCAGTGGAATCCCAGTAGTCTTTCTAAGTGTAAGAGAGAGGCAGGAGAAAGGAACCAGAGAGACAGCGACATGAGAAGGATCCCCCCCCAAAATGCTGGCTTTTAAGATGAAGAAAGAGGCCATGAGACAAGGGATGGAGGGAGCTTTCAGAATCTGAAAAACACAAGAAAACAGCTCCTCCCCTACCACCCACAGAAGGGACACTGCCCACTGACATCTTGAGTTGTAACCCCAAGACACTCATCCCAGACTTTACATGAAACTAGAGAACTGCAAGGTAATAAATATTTGTTTTTATTTTTAATTCTAAACATTTCACTAACTTATTTTAATTGACAAACTTAAATGGTATATATCATCTACAGCAGGTTGCTTTGAAATATGTATACACTGTTAAATAGCTACATCAAGCTAGTTGACATCTGCATTACTTCACTTGAGTATAATTTTCTTTGTGGTGAGAACTCTTTAAATCTACTTTCTTAGCAATCTTTAAAAATACAATACTATCATTAGCTATCATCACAGTGTTTTATAATAGAGCTCTTGAACTTACTCCTCCTGTCTAACTGAAATCTTGTACCCTTTAGCCAACATCTCCCCAACCTTCCACCTCCCCCAGCTCCTGGAAACCACCACTTTATTCTTTGCTTCTCTGAGTTCAACTGTTTTAGATTCCACATAGAAGTGAGATAATGCAGTCAGACTCAGTGGCTCACGCCTGGAATCCCAGCAATTTGGGAGGCCGAGGCAGGAGGATCACTTGAGGCCAGGAATTTGAGACTGGCCTAGGCACTACAGGGAGGCTTCATCTCTAGAAAGAAAAACTAATCAAACACCGCATGTTCTCACTCATAGGTGGGAGTTGAACAATGAGAACACATGGACACAGGGAGGGGAGCATCACACACTCTGGGGTCTGTGGGGGGAGAGAGGAGGGACAGCGGGGGGTGGGGAGTTGGGGAGGGATAACATGGGGAGAAATGCCAGATATAGGTGATGAGGAGGAAGGCAGCAAACCACACTGTCATGTGTGTACCTATGCAACAATCTTACATGTTATTCACATGTACCCAAAACCTAAAATGCAATAAAAAAAGAAAAAACTATATGTATATATATATATATATTATTTACATTATATAATTATAATATATTAGTTGGGTGTGGTGCACACACCAGTAGTACCAGCCACTCCAAAGGCTGAGGTGAGAGAATCACTTGAGTCCCAAAAGATCAAGGTTGCAGTGAGCTATGATCGTATCACTGCACTCTGGCTGGGCCAGACTGACACCCACTCTCTAAAAAAAAATATGACTTCAAGTACACAGTTACTCATTTGAGGTAGTAAGGGATAGCATAAGTATCAACTGTTCCATCACTAAGTACATTGTGGCCTCTTTCTCATCCTTCCACTATAGAGTAAATAGTAGTCAGATAGTCCAGTATGTGCAATAGAACTCGCACATGGACCTCTGCAGTGCTCATTTTGCCTCTGTAACTACTGAAAGAGATCTCAAATAAAGAGCTTCCTAGAAACTTGAAGTAGTACTTAATAGTAATTAGTAGTACCAAGACACGCTTTGGGTAAAAGGAAAATCCTTTATGAAAATGCAAACTTTAGGAATTAAATGCTCCCCCACAGGGACACACTTATTCCTGTATAAGTGATTGCAGGCAGAAAAACAGAACCTGAATGAACTTGTTTTTTTTTTTCTTAAACTTGGAAAACCTAGAAAAGATAAGAGTGGTATATAGGGGCCAATTAAAATAAAAAGCACAAGGAAAAGTAAGAGGAAGTCGCTCCTCTCCTCCCAATGGGAATGTTGTCTTTTGAACAATTCATGAATGGAATTTCAGAAACTCAGCAAAAGAATACATTTAATTGACTTACTCCAAATATATTCTGAATTTCATATTTACTAAAGTGTTTGCAAATGAAAATTTCTTTTTTTAACATATTGTTATGTAAAGATTCTTTTACATGTAAAAACGTATATCTTTTTAACTTGTTACATGCAAAACATTTTTAACGTTATTACATGTTATATGTTGTTACATGTGAACATTGCAAATTAAAAAAGGAAAGGTAGGTGTATTCATCATTAAAGTTTTTAGATGCATGTATACACTTCCACATAATCCATGAATATTAAACTGGAAAAAGAATGCACTCTACATAATTTACCTTGCCACAGATGTGAAATACTTGTAAGCATACATAAATGTTAACAAACTACTTTCATTCATTGTAAGGGGAGGTATCATTGAATGGTGGACCAAACAAACTAAATGGCATTTTGATGTCTTTATGGAAATGACTGACCCACAAACCAGTGGCTCAGCACTGATATTAACATATCTTGTTCAGTTACCTTAATCATTTACAGTAGTATAATTTTTTCAAGAACACAGATAGTAAGATACTTTTAATAATTTTGAGTATATCTATTTTTTGAAGTCCTACTTTCATTGGAATTGCCTCTTTACTGTAATGGGTAAATACAAAAGAATACACAGATAAGATTGGTTTTGTCGTCATCTTCTTTTTTTTTGAGACGGAGTCTTGCTCTGTCGCCCAGGCTGGAGTGCAGTACCTCAATCTTGGCTCACTGCAACCTCTGTCTCCCAGGTTCAAGAGATCCTCACGCCTCAGCCTCCTGAGTAGCTGGGACTACAGGTGCGTGCCACCTCGCCTGGCTAATTTTTTTGTATTTTTAGTAGAGATGTGGTTTCACCATGTTGTCCAGGCTGGTCTCAAACTCCTGACCTCTAGTGATCCACCTGCCTCGGCCTCCCAAAGTGCTAGGATTACAGGCATGAACCACCGCACCCAGCAGGTTTTGTTTTCTTTTATTAGAGAAAAATGTACTTTTCTATGACTGTGCTTTCTACGTATTTTGGAACTGAGACAGATCCACAGAGACTAAACTGAAATTTAAATTATCTTTAATGTTAAAATTTAATTGACCGTGTACATAACTGTGCAATTGCTGCTTTCTCACAGAAGTGTCTAGGGTTCATTCAACAGATCCTGTAGAAACGAGGTCTGGCATTTAACAAACAGAAAAATGATAGAGAAGATAAACTGATTTATGCAAGAATTATCAAAACATTGTCATGTGGTTTAGTGTAGTTCAAATTATGCTTGTATCATGTAACAGGTTCAGGTTCTTTCTTCAGTCATCAGCGTAACAGAGGTTGAAGAGACAACTAAAGGGCCAACTCTTCCTACAGCTGTTTCAAGAAAAAAATTAAATAACTGTGATACACATTTCTGCAAATAAAATATTCCAGTGCTTACATCAATCCTGAGATTTTTAAGATTAAATATGCACTACTTACAGTCTCTGACACAATTTAAAAACATGGCTAGTTATCAAATTCACTGTCTTCATCAGAAAAAACTCCCACGATAATAGTCTTCAAACTTCTTGATAACCTAAAACAAAAAGTCTAAGTTCACTGAAAAACCACCACTTTACATCTTAGCGTTAAACAGGGTTAATTAAATATCAAAAGGAAACAGCTTTTAATATTCAAAGGATGTTGGTTATTTATTTCAAATTGAAAAAAACTGTAGTCAATACATGGAGCTCCAAATACCCACTTAAATTTTTTAATGCCAGATTTCAGTGACATATTATTTTAGTAGGTCCAAAAGTCATGTACTTTGCTTGAATAAAATAGGTTGAAGAACTTCTTAAGGTCAAGATGGAGTAAAAGACAGAAAAGACTGGCAGTCTTGTATCATGAAATATTATATTTTTTGAGCAGGCAGTGACCCATGTATTATCAGCAATAGTCTACATAACGTGGTTTCCATTGAAGGGATAAAATGGTTGGTGATATGATCTCATCAAGTTAGAGAAAATGTAACTATTTTTGAAGTATATGCTCTTTACTCAAACATAGTTCAATAGTCCCTGCTCCCTAAAATGTTGTATGTTAATGCTGAGGAAGAAGTAAAAAAAAAAAAAAATGAATACACAATCTCTTCCATATCTGCGACATGAGCAAATGCACGAATTAAAAAAAAAAGTAATAAAATTGTGTAACTGCTATGGAAGGGCAACTCACTCAGACATGTAGCCAAAGATGGAGACTGATGTGGACTTAGTTGGCAAAAGGTTTCAATTGGTCAAAAAAAAAAAAAAGAGTTTTTAAAAGCATTAGCGAGGGAAAAGCATGAGCAAAGCATAGGAGCAACAGTGAGTTCCTTCAGGGAAGGCTGTCAACCTGGAGAGGCGGGAGCCAAGACAGAGGGGCAGCAAAACAAGCCTAAGAGGGGGTCATGTAAAGGGGAGAGTCTCTTGAATATCTAAGAACTCAGACATGGGTACCACTGACAGGCAGGGAAGAGGGAAGGGCTAGGGAAGCATTTTAGGAAGGGAAGGGTTTTAGGAAGTTAGTATTAGGGATCAATGAAGGACGGCTCTAGAAGAGAAGAGAGAACTCATAAAAGAGTTTAACAGTACGAGCAAGGCTGAAACAGGAGAATCGTTTGAACCAGGGAGGCGGAGGTTGCGGTGAGCCGAGATCGCACCATTGCACTCCAGCCTGGGCAACAAGAGTGAAACTCCATCTCAAAATAAATAAATAAATCAAATTAAATTAAATTAAATAGTACGAGCAAGGAAGAATGAGGTCTTGAACTATAGCAGCCTCAGTGGGAATTTAAAGATAGAAATTAAGACCATTGCAGAAGTGAAACTTGCCTGGTGATAACTGCATGGGAAGGATAATGAACTCAGAAGAGTCCAAGACGATAGCAAAGTTCCCACCCTAAGTGGTAACATGTAGCAGTAATGTTGACAGGAAAACTTTCTAGTCTCATGTTCATACCAATTAATAAATGGTTTCTGGGGAACCTTGTAGCAACAAGTTCTCTACTTGTGACTTCTATTTAAATAACTTTTGTATAGATCACCCTCAAGTTGCTCCAAAAGGTTATTTTCAAGCTATTTTCCCAGTTTATTTAATACATCTCAGTGCAGAAGAGTGACATATGAACATTTATTTTCACAAAGTTATTAAAAAGAATACCTTACTTCCCTAAAAATAATTGCATTGTTTCCTAAATTATATACATCTACATGAAGAAGAGGTCATTGTCTAATGACAATTTGCCAATGTGCTGTACGGCAGCAGATAATTCCCAATTCACAACGTGTTAATTATCTGCTGGCTTTCCCATTCTGTTATACATCTGAACCATCTCTTATGATTGCAAATTGTCATGTAAAACTATTACTAGTCACTGATAATTTTGAAAGTGAATATGCCATAAAACACTCCTGTATTACAGCAGGAAATAAAAGAGACACTCAGTAGTTACACTTGCCTACTTCTTATTTAACTAAAACTGTTGAAACAACACAAGTATAAAAGACATCCCAACACTCTCCCCCCCTATTCCTCCCACCTCCCCCCCCCCCCCAATATGGCAAAAAAAAAAAAAAATAAAAAAAAAAAAAAATAAAAAAGACATCCAGAAAGGATTTATGGAATTCCCGCCTTTCACCATAGATTTGTTGCTGATGTCCTGAAAACTGAAAATAAAATCTTCATTAAAACCCATTTATGCCTAGTGTTCCATTATTGCAATTCTAAGCTCTGGGGAATCATGTATATCCTACTGCTCAAAAGTCATAGCCAGGGTCTGATTTTTCACACACACACAAAATTTGCAACCTCCTGCATAAATAGGTTAATGTGTTAGTAAAGTATCAATTACATAAGATGCACATTTCTAGGTAAAATTTCCAATTTACCTTTTCCTGTTCTAAATAACTCCCCACAAAAACTATTCATGAATCCTAAAAACACATTTACCAATTATATTAAATCTGGAATAATACATTCAAAGTGAAAATGGTGAGTAATTTAAAATGTATCACTAAAATGTCTTTCCATACATTCAGAAAGAGGCAGACTGTCTTCTATTATGTACGTGTTGTATTTTATAATCTATTATGTTACCAAATAGAACAAACCTTTACAAATTCCTCATCGTAGCAGCTTCATCGCTCTCAGCCTCTCTCTCCTAAGACTTCTATATCGGTACAACCTCTTCTGTTGTTCTTGAAATATTTTCTAGAATTACAAAACAAAATAGTGATAAAAATTGGGCAAATTTTAATACTTACAAAACATAATTCTGCATTAACTTTAAAGGAATACTCTTTAAATCAATACTTCTGAACACTTTCTTTTAGACAACATTTAGGACGAATTTTAAACAACAGTGTTGACCAATCACATGCTAAAATGATGTAATAACATTTTTTATCCGTCATTGAGTAAAAAATTTTTTTCTTATACATATTCAACATACATGTCCTAAATTCTTGACTTCAAATGAAGAATATTTGATGAACCTTCCTATAATTTGTTGACCATAGATAGGTAAGATCTATACAGAAATTAAGAAACATTCTTTCTAAGATTTTAAACATGTATTAAATCTTGGTCATTTCAATATGCACCATCCAATATTAGATGGTGCTTCCCCTAGCCCTTCCCTCTTCCCTGCCTGTCAGTGGTACCCATGTCTGAGTTCTTAGATATTCAGAGACTCTCCCTTTACATGACCCCCCTCTTAGATGAACCATTATTAGATGAACCATCCAATAATCACTGCCTTTCTGCACCTTGACCTAGTCTCCAACTACAGTGTTTCCTCTCCTCTACGTGGCACTCACTCGCACAGTCATCCCTAGATTTTGTCATTCCCAATGACTTCAACACCTACATAATATTAATAATAGCAATGATGAAGAGCAACCATGGGTCAGATCACATCCTAAAAATTTAAATAAACCTGTTACACAGGAACCCTTTAATCCTCCAAACAACTCTGAGGTAGGTACTCTTACCATGTCTCCTTTAGTAGATAAGGAAACTGAAGCACAGAGATAAATAATTTGCTCAGTAGATTTCCTAGCTAGCAATAGTCAAACTGGAGTCTGCATCCCAAGCAGTGTGGCTGCAGAGGCTCAGCCCTTCACCACCACATTCAGCTGTTTCTCCATCTTCCCAACATACAGCCACTATCTCCCTGCCATTGTGGGTCACTCACTTCAGTACTACAGCTCAAAAGTCTGTTGGGACCTGACACCCACTGAATGGGAGTACTTTTCACTGACCATTGCCCATCCCCATGTGCTCAGGTAACTCAGTCCCAGCTGAAATTCCACAGCCAGTCATCACAACCCCATCCCTGGTACCTATGCCTTGCCCAACTCTCCCTAGATCAACAGGCTCAGCTACACCCCAACCCAAAAAATTCCAACCCTACAGGTGCTCCTACACAAATATGCCAACTGGGCTCGCTTTAACTTCTTAATCGTTATGACACTTACTTCAGTTGGACCCCAACACTGCATGGCAATTATATTCCCCTAGTCCATGAGTCCACTGACGGGCCCCCCTCTCTCTGGGCTCATGCTCTCTTCCTTCTTTGCTGGATGTCTGCACCGAATTAATACTACCTGAGACATTGATACAAATAGGTTAATCATAAAAAGCTAAGGCTTGATACCAACAATTAGTTCTTCTTCTTCTCCCTCTTCTTCTTCTTCTTCTTCTGCTCTATCTATGATGCATTCATCAAGGACATTCAGCAACTTCAGAGAATGTTTATAATCACGTTTCTGCCTGTAACACATAGTAAATAACACTGGTGATATGTCATAAAGAGATGAAAATTAACCCTATTCAAACCAAAACTGACTTGACATAATTTATACTGTAAAGTAGCAAGGGAGTAATAGCAGCTGAATCTTGTTTTGGGAAAAGGTGAAATGAGTTATTCTTATTATGAAGGAATCCTTCCTAACTGACTACTAGAGCAGCTATCTTACATTCTTTACGTAACCAAAGACAAAGGAGGGTTTACTGCACTATAAATCTCTCAGAAATAATCATTCTCTAAGAGAAGTTTACTTTTCATTTCCTCTTACTGAACAACATATGGGTTCTCATAAGTAGGTTCAAGAATATCATAGCCATTCATCCCTAAGATTTCCCAAAAGAAATACTTCACTTAACTATCTCTCCACTCTTGGCACAACAATGATTTTGTAAAAGAAAATAGTGAAAACAATTTAACTAAAATAGATAACTTATTTACACACATAGGTTATCCCTTTCTACATAATTGAGTATCGTTAAGGATCTACAGACTAAACATTGAGGACATTTATCTTTTTATTCAGCTTCCATACTTCTAGAAATGGATAAAAATTATTTTTATAGGCATACTCTTTTTATCTGGAAGACAAAAGAGGTCATCTTCATTGGCTTCTAGGTAATATCTCTCCAATTCTGTTAAACTAAGATTATAGAACTAAAGAAACTTACTTGCTTAGGGAACAGTCAAGTAAAAATATGTTGTTCACTTGAGACAAAATATGTACAAAATAATTTTTGAAATTATTTGCAGCAACAAATACAAAGAAATAATATAAATATCATTATGCAAAAAAGCCAACATACTTTTTAAGTTGTTTTTTCCTCAAAGCACGTTTACTTTTCTTCTTTGCTTTGCGGCAAGCCTCTTATCCATTTCAGTCCTTTTTCTTTTTGCAGCAGGATCCTCGCTAATGCCAGCTAGATAGTAAATGAAAATGCACTAAAAGTTAATGTTTACAAGTAGTTTATTTGCATATATTGACATCAATATGGGACATTATGGTTCAGCAATATCAGAAGGATATTTAAAATGTATAAAGCAAAGATCATTTCAAAAGCAAGATTTACTCACTTATTTTCCGCAAATCTTTCGGGTATTAATATTAGTATTGCAATTCCAATTGGTATAACTGCAAATGACTTAATTGACAGATGATGAAAAGCAAGTAATTAAAAGTTTCTATTTTTTAAGTGTGCAGAAAGGGTTATAAGCATAGACTTTCATTTCTACATTTATAAAATGTCCTACAATTCAAGGGACATGGTTCCATGAAATACTGTCACAACTCATTATGTAAAGCACACAAAAAGTATCTTATTTAATAAGACCATCAAAAGGGTAGAAATAAGTTAATATGCAATAAGAAAAGTATTTTTAAGCAATCTACTCATCCATGCTATTAACTGTATTTTAATAAAAGAAGCAACATCCGTGGGTATAAAAATGTAGGTTTAAATAAAGAAATACATTCAAAAACACGCTTGAAATATTTTCTTGGAGTTTTCTATGACATTTTTATCCATAGTGCTGTGTTTCATAAAACTGTTACACTGCAAGGAATGCTTTCCTAAACATGATTTTGCGTAAGAGACCTACCACCAAGTACTAAGAATAGTTTTCAGCAATCATAAAAGATCTGCACCATAATACAAATATCTTTCAAATACAGTATCGATCTATAACACACTCAATGTATTAGGCAACTCACAAAACCAGCACTTTGTCACCACCAAGCGAGTAAAGCTTTCCAAATATTCTGCTTGTATGAATTATCGCTATAGAAAAGCTGAAACTGAATTGAGCTTTTTAAAAATAAGAGTATTGTCTCCATTGTCTCTACAGAAATTTTCTCAAACTTTTTTGAAAATATGGTCCTATAACAGTCAGTGCAACTAATATGTCATATGGCAATACAAAATTTATGAGTTTTTGGATCCAATTACATGTTTCTCACTGGGTAGAAAAGTTGTCTTTCCTTTTTCTACTACACAGTTTATTGCTGGAATAATAATAGAAAATCATTTTAGAGAATTCAATTTTCTCTTGTACTTTAAAGACAACAAAATCAGAAAGCTGTGACAATAGAATAGCTGAATTAGGAAGATTAAAAACTCATATTAAAAACTCTAAGTACATAGGGACAGGAAGAGGGGAACAACAGACACCTGGGCCTACTTGAGGGTGGAGGGTAGGAGGACGGTGAGAATGAAAACCACCCATCAGGTACTATGCTTATAATCTGAGTGACAAAATAATCTGTATAGCAAACCCCTGTGACATGCAATGTATCTATGTACAAACCTGCACATGTACCCCCAAACCTAAAGTAAAAGATTTAAAAAAAACTGATATATGACTTAATCTGTGTACACTAAAAGGATTGAATAGACCTGTTTCTCCTCCAATGGCCTCTGAATCCCTCAAACAATTAAATTTCCATGTGTATGAAAGAAAGCCATCCCTCTCGCTTCACCATTGTTAGAAGCATTCTCACATTCCACATCAACAATCAAAAGGTAAGAAAAATTTATCAAACAGATTATGGTAAATACTTATGTTAAATGCTACATATGAGAAGAAGGCATTTAAGACAGTCTTGTCATCCACTAATTCATAAAAACTACTGTAACAGTTGTATGGTTGAAAACAATTTTCATAAACTACAGATACTTCCTAAAGCGTACCTGCAATATCTCTCGCTTCTTGGTATCAACCCTATAAAAAAAAAGTTACATCAAAATTTTAACATAGGACTACACAAAATGCCGTGTTTGTTGGGAAAAATGTCTTATGTGAAATGTTCTGCATAGACTAGAACAGTGATGACATGATCCAAAGCTGACTTTCCTAAAAGACTCTATCCGACAGGCAACAGTGACTTAACACTTTACCCCATGTGTTTATCTGTTTCAGCAGAAGGTTTCTCTTCCCCATGCCCAGCAGTTACATCTTCTCTCCCCCTGTTTCTGTAAAAGGGTTTCTTTCCCTCATGCTCTTCGCTTATTGGATCATTTCCTGCGCTAAAATAAAAAAGACAAATTTTTAGAGGAAGACGCTATTGTGGACATTTTTCATGGAGAAATGTACTATTTTCGGACTTTTTTGGCTCTTTGACAATTAAAGCTTTAAAGCAGAGCTATACATAGAATCACTGGCTCCCGACCATTTTATGGAGACATTTTTGGAACCCCTTCGGGTTCAAGTCGCAGTAAACAACGCACTACAGGTCAGATCCCTTGTACGTCAGGACCGCAGCCATGCGGAAGAGCTGCTCCTGAGATCATCTTTAACCCTGCCACGATGGGGAGCCTCCCACCGGAAGCCTAAGGGCCTCGAGCCTGCTTTGAAAACCTGAGGCCTCTTAGCACTTGCACGGTGGACTCCAAAGCCACGAAGGGGCGGGGGCCCTCGGGCTGCCCAATGCCACCCCCGCGCAGAAAGCAGACTGTCCTCGGGCGTGCGCCTCTTCCGGGTCCCCTTGGGCTGTGTTTACCTGCATGCTCCTTCTCCTGGGCGGCCAGAACTTCAGCCTCCAACTGGGCCTTGGCAGCCCCTCCTGCTGCGCTTCCTGCCCACGCGCCCCATGGCTCACCGCTGGAAGCTATAGGCGACCCCTGAACCTGGTGAGCGCAAAGACAACTAAGGAAGCTAAGGAAACGAGGCGTCAGAAAGAAAGCCATCGGGATCGCGGGTTTAAGGAGGGTGGGGCTGGCCCACCCGGAGTCTCCTGTGGGAGCAGGAGGGACGGAGAAGATGCCAATGTCCCCTCCCGTCGTGGCTGGTCCAGCCCATCCCCGGGGGTGGCTGCAGAGTTCACAGCTGCCTCACACACCTAAACTCCACGGCCTCTGCGGGATCCTCCCCGCGCCCTTGGGACAGAGTCTCAGCCTTGCCCCTGGATCCCCAAGAGACCCTGAGTGGCTGGGAGGGCCGCGGAGTGACACAGGATCTCCCCCAACCATCTCCAGAGGAATGTCAGGGGCTGCACTGCCACTCGCCCTCCTGGGATGCACAGGGCACCCCCAGTGACCTGAAGTGTCCTGGCCTACAGGATGCTGGGCAGGAGGGGACCCACCCAGACTGTCCCTCACAATGCCCCTGGCCCGCCCCACTCCCCCCACCGTCAGCCCCTCCCCCCTGCACACCTACAGAAGCCCCCAGGACACTCCCGGGTCCTGAGGGGTTACCCAGGTGGCTCGAGCTCCCTCCCTGCTCCAGCCCACCTCAGTCTATCCTCAGTGCCTCGCCCTGACCCAGGCCCCAGGTGAGGACGCCCAGGACCATTTCCTCACAGGTCAGCCGGCGCCCAGCTCTTCACACCCTGGTTCCCAGAGGGTCCGTGCCCACCTGCCCACCTCCCCGGCTCTCAGCGCTTCACCTGAGGGACCCCTGACGTGGCTCCTTCACAGAATCTACAGACACTGGCACCCGGAGATTCTCTCGGAGAGACCCCGCCTGGCTCCCCCGCGCTCCTCACTGATTGGTCAGCTCAGTGCGCATGTGCATGCGCATGCGGGTGAAGGACTGTGTGGGACCAACCCCCTGTTGCCACGCCTCCTCCTTCCCCCTAAGGGACTGACCATGGGTTACTGTGGACTGGAGTGGGGGTGGCTCTTTGGGCCCTCCGTCCCCACAATCTTCGGGCTTCTCCTCTTGGGGTGGGATGCAAGGACTCCGGATGGAGGCCAAGTGGACGAGGCCTCCTAGGCACCTCCGCCCCTGGGCTCGTCTCAGCCACCCCTGCCCCTTTGGCTGGAATGGCCATCGCCGTACGGGTGGTGCCCCTAGGCTCCTTTCCATGTCATGTGTGCTTCCAACATGCCCAACTGCATCCTTTTTATCAATGGATTGTGCTTTTATGTTTTCTGTTTTTGAGACTGAGTCTTGCTCTATTGCCCAGGCTGGAGTGCAGTGGTGCAATCTCCGCTCACTGCAACCTCTGCCTGCCAGGTTGAATAGACTCTTCTGCCTCAGCCTCCCGAGGAGCTGGGATTACAGGCTCCCGACACCACGCCCGGCATAATTTTTTTTTTTTTTTTTTTTTTTTTTTGTATTTTTAGTAGAGATGGGGTTTCACCATGTTGGCCATGCTTATATCAACTCCTGACCTCAGGTGATCCGCCTGCCTAGGCCTCTCAAAGTGTTGAGGTTACAGGCGTGAGCCACCCCGCCTAGCCCATAACCTTTTTTGTTTCCTCACTACTTTTCTTGCCCACAGGTTTGCCCAGGCTTGCCCACAAACCCTCATGCTCCAGACTTTTCCAGACATATCCCACAACCTTCACCCTCAAATGCCTTAATATTTATCATTAACTCAGTTTGTTTCCACCTCCAGTCTTCTATAATAAGGAGAAAAGTTGTTTTGGAGTTGGGAGTGAATAAATATTGCCTAGAGTTGGTAAATCAAGTTACAGAGGTTCATTATGTCATTGAAATTATAAAGGCAGTCATCAGGAAAACTAATCAACAGCCTTTAATGTCTATAGAACCAGAAAGAGCACACACAAAGCATACAAATCCTGTAGTAAAAGTTGGAAAATAAAGAAAATACTACAAATAGAGACCATAACATAACATAAAGGAACAGAATTAAGGCCAAGTAAATCTGTTGAGCAAGAAATATGAATGAGATAAACTCACATTCTAAAGGAAATGACCTCCAACTTGGATCCAAATAAAAACCTAAGTATATGCTATATGTAAGAATGGAACTAAAACAAAATGATACAAAAATATGTGTCAGAAAAATATGAAGAAAAGGAAAATATGGATCTGGGAATTTATATCTCACAAATGTAAAATAATGCAAAAAAAATGAATAAACTAAAGGCAGGGCACACTGAACAAGAGAGGGCACAATCTACTCTGACAATCTGATCGTGATCGTTTTGTGCTTAACACAACATCAACATGCTTAAACCCAAAACCCTAGAAAATAAAAAGAAAAACAACCAATGAAATGAACAGTGATATGACAGTTTTAACCCTGACTATCCAGGAAAACCAAATACAAATGTATTGTCTTGGATACAGCCATAGTATCTTAAATTGCTCTCTTGGCAGTAGAGTGAGCATTTTCTTTCACTTTCAACCAATCAACCCTCATCACATCCTATAGTACTCCCTTGGCCATTATTATGGTCTGTTCTATCTACAGTTTCCCAAAAAAATAAAAAATTAGAAAGACTTACATTAGCAAATAAGAGAAAAGTTTTCTTGTTTTTGTGTGTGTACATGCCTGCATGTGATGTGTGTGTGTGAGAGATGTTTGTTGTTTGTTTATTTGTTTCAGATGGAGTTTTACTCTTGTCCCCAGACTAGAGTGCAGTGGCACAATCTTGGCTCACTACAACCTCTGCCTCCTAGGTCTCAAGCAATTCTCCTGCCTCAGCCTCTAAGTAGCTGGATTACAGGCGCCCGCCACCACACCCGGCTAATTTTGTATGTTTAGCAGAGATGGGGTTTCACCATATTTACCAGGTTGGTCTTGAACTCCTGACCTCAAGTGATCCGCCCTCCTCAGCCTCCCAAAGTGCTGGGATTACAGGCATGAGCCACTGTGCCTGACCTGGTTTTGTTTGTTTATTTAACATGAAAGCCAGCACTAAATTATCTTCAAAGTATCTTCATAACTTAAAAATACATGTTCACATGGTATCTTTTTCACTTTCAATGTGAAAAAGCATGGAAGATAATGTTCCATTCTGGTGCACTAAAGCATAATGGTGATGTATTTGAGAAGAAAGGTAGGGAGCTGTGGTCTGGTAACTGTTGCCCACAGCACTGCAAAAAGTCACCTTAGAGCTGTTTCAGGCTGTTTTAAGTTCCAGATCATTTTGAATTCCTGCCCTAGAAGCTATACATACTCAGAGAAAGAGTTCAGTCTTGGCCCATGATATTGTAACTTAATACCTCAGCTACTTTTCTACAGACTAAATAACATAAACTCCTTTTACTTTTCTTCAAAGTTCTTAAAATGAAACTTCAACAATGTCTCCTTAAAGCTGTTATGAGTGCTTCAAAATTCTCTCTTTCTTTTGTATTGTCTTTTCTCTGTTTGTTTGGTTTTGGTATAAACAAAGCCTAAACCTGGATGCAGTTAGTAGGAATCTGAGAAGGCTAGGTTTAAAATCTCAGAGGAGATTTTCTTTATATTTTCTATGTTTTATATTCCTTTCATAAATTCTGCTTTGAATACTGTCCTAGTAAGAATATTTGTATCATAGTTTAACATTTCATTTATCTTTGTGTGCAAACTAGCATTTGTTTTATTAAAACAATCTAAATGTATTAAGGAATTAGATTACAGGGAAATTAAATTAAAACATAATTTAAAAGAAATTATTATATCCAAATACAGAAAAACAGAGGCATAAAGATGTTGTGACTGAGTCCATGAGAAAGGGAGTCAGGGAAAATGATGTACCAGACTATTGAGTGGCTTGGACACTGTATTAGTCCATTTTCAAATTGCTATAAAGAACCAAGACTGGGTAATTAATGAAGAAAAACTGTTTAATTGACTCACAGTTCCACAAGCTATACAGCAAGCATGGCTGGGGAAGTCCCAGGAAAGTTCCAATCATGGCGGAAGGTGAAGGGGAAGCAGGCAACGTCTTCACATGGCGGAGCAGGAGGAAGACAGTGAAGAGGAAGGTGCTACACACTTTTAAACAATCAGATCTCATGAGGACTCACTCACTATCAAGAGAACAGCAAGGGAGAAGTCTGCCCTCATGATCTAATCACCTCCCACCAGGCCCCTCCTCCAACATAAGGGTTACAATTTGACATGAGACTTGTGCGGGGACACAGAGCCAAACCACATCAGACACAAAGTCGAGCTCTTCATAAAGCACGAATGTTCCAAATTGGAAGAAAGGTAGGCTAGCTTTTTCCAAATGCCAACCTCCAAAGACCTCCAGATTAGGACTTCAAACATGTTTCAGGTTTGTCACATGGCTCTCCTATTATTGGACCGCTCTCCGGGAAAACCAAAATTTACACCACCCACATGCCTCTGATATTATTAATGTTCCTTCCTAGGCAGACAAATCCTATCACAATTTCAAACCCACCCTAAATGTTTCCTCTTTAATGCAGCCGTTCACCCAATGCTTTTAAATATGTGAGACACTCTTTCTCTTTGCAATGCATTTAGAGCTTTTATCTGTCATGGGAAATTTGCCTTATATTGCAGTAATTTGGGAAGCTATATTCCCCATTAAACTACATCTGAAGGTCAAGACAGTTTTGCAGGTATCTGTATATATGGAGTACTCAATGTACACTTACCATATTGAATCTACAAAATTGAAATTAATGGAGCTTTTTATCTTTAAAACAGAAAAATAATAATGAAAAAGCCACAACTCACAGAGTACTTGTACTTGCATCATTCTGCTAAGTGGTAATTTTTATGAGTCCTAAATGCTCTGCACTATGCTAATGAAAGACAAGGTTGCAAATTATTGCCTGAACTTCCCAGAGAGATGTTGGTACAGGACTCTGGCCTGCGAGTTTAAAAAAAACCTTTCTCTCAGCATAGAAAAAACAGGTTCCTGATTTGTGTAGTAGAGGCCAGCTCCTTTCTAAATTATGTACAGACAACACTGCTCTGTGTATTTTAAGTGAATTAGTGTCTTTATGTAATCCCTAAGGTCTCCTATAATTCCTTGTTAACATGATGGGGTTTCTGATGTGCTTTTCTCCCTGCACAATCATAAGTTACTACAGAGAATGGTACTCAGAAGTCAACAAAAGCTCTTTATCAAGTATGACTACAAAATAATAGAACTCAGATGGCATAATATAAATAAACGCTTCTTTGTCCCCCAGTTTATCATATGAGATACTACACATATAGGACATCCACGCTATCATTGATCAAAATGATTATGAAAGTACTTTCAGCAGCTAGGGCACATTCTTCTAAACTTTCCTAAATATGGCAGATCTTAAAATATCAGCAGTGTGTGGGTTTTTTGAATACTCAAAGTTGTTAAAAATCAATTCTGGGGCTAGGATCCTAACTTTGGTACGTGTGTACGCATGCTCACACATTTGCAAGGGTGAATGCTTGCGTGTGGGCATGTGCACATGTGCATGCATTCGTGTTTATAGATACTAACGTGCATGGGTGAAAACATGCAGATGTATGAATGAGCATGCCTTTTATCTCTATATCAGCACAGGAAGAAGCATGGAGCAACAAACACGATAATTATACATCTCACCATCCCTGGGTGTGGGAATTTCAGATACAGTTTATAATATTTTCTTCTTTATTTATATTTTCTAATTTTTCTATACAAATTTCTTGCTTATGTAAGAAGCAAATAAAGAGGAAAAAAGGAAAAGAGAGACAAAAAAGTATTTCTAAAACCTTCAGAAGTCTATCAATCTATGAATGCAGTAGTCTATTAGTTTCCCACTGCCGCTGTAACAAATTACAACAAAGTGAGTGTCATAAACAATAAAAATGTATTATCTTACTGTTCTGGCTGTTACAAATCCCAAATACACCTCACTCAGCAAAATCCAGGTGTCAGCAGGACAGGTTCCTTCTGAGTCTCCAGAGAAGTATCTGTTGCTTGCCTTCTCCAGCTTTTAAAGGCTTCCTGCACTCCTTGGCTTGTGGCCCTCATTTCCACCATTAAAGCCAGCTACATCTTGCCTATTCATTCTCATGCTGCCAGCTCACTGGTTCCCCTCTTCCTGATTACCACTGCTTCTTTTAAGGACACTTGCCATTACATTGGACCCACCCAGGATGATCTAGGATAATTTCCCCCATTTAAGATTAGCTGATTTGCAGCCTTGGTTCCATGTGCAACAGTGATTCTTCTTTGACAACTAAACTAACATAGTCACATATTCTGAGAATTAGGATCTAGACATCTTGAGAGGTCATTATTCTACCTACTACAGGAGGGTAACTGGAAAGTTGTGGCCCCATCACAATTTAGCTAAACAACATCATTTTTTATCACCTACCTTACTCATCAGCATATAGTAGCATTATGCTGAAGAAAGAGTGTCAGTTCAAGAGGTTTAATGACTCCCCAGACAGCCATTGCCTGGCTGAGACCTCTTAAAAACAATAACTACTGCCAAACAGAGGTGATGGGCACGTTTTGGGCTAAGTCACAGATAGTATGGAGAAGCTGTTGTATCAGAAGTAGGAGGCTGAGGCTGGACCACACTCTAGACACTAATCAGCCAAATGCTATCAACCAAGACGTCACCATCCGTAAACTCAGCAATAAATTAGGGGGTCGGAGTCATACACGAACTTAATCCCCTCCATAAGTATTTGACAATCATGCAAGAAAAAGCTACACCCATCAGTATCATCTAAAAACGTCATCCCCATTCCCACTTTCAATCTGTTATACAGGCTTCCCATTCAGGCAAGGAGATACCATACTTCATCCTACATACATTAAGCTCACACACAATTGTTTGATTTAGGAAGCTCCCATCTCAGTAATACCCTCCCTCTTTTATCTCTACCATATTTCATATTTTTTAGACCATTTGATTTGCAAACATTTTTGTCAACTCAGTGACTTGCCTTTTCACTGTATTTACCATTTCTTCTATGCAGCAGAAGTTTTCAATTTTGGTGAAGTTCAATTTATTACTTTTATCTATTTTATTTTATTTTATTTTATGAACAAAGTCTAGCTCTATAACCCATGCTGGAGTGTAGAGTGCAGTGGCACGATCTCAGCTCACTGCAACCTCTACCTCCCAGTGATTCTCCTGTCTCAGCCTCCTGAGTAGCTGGGATTACAGATGCCTGCCACCACACCCATCTAATTTTTATATTTTTAGTAGAGATAGGGTTCACTGTGTTGGCCAGGCTAGTCTCAAACTCCTGACCTCGTGATCTACCCGCCTCAGCCTCCCAAAGTGGTGGGATTACAAGCGTGAGCCACTGCACGCAGACTACTTTTATCTTTTTAGATTATACATTTGGTGTCATATCAAAGACATCTTTGCCTAATCCTCATGTCATGAAGATTTTCCATTGTAATTTTACATGTTTCATTTAGATCTGTTATCTATTTTGAGTTAAGTTTTGTATATGGTGTGAGGTTTAGGTAAAAAATTTTTTTGGCAAATAAGCATTCAATTGTTGTAGCATCAGTCCTTTCCCCATTTTTTCTTTGCACCTTTGTCTAAACCCAACTGATGACATTTATATGACTACATTTGTGTACTCAGTTTTTTCTAGCTGTCTTAGTGTCTATCTTTTGTCCAACACAACACTGTCTTGTACATTTGAGGTATGTTGTTTGGAGTTCATAGGTATCTACTGGAAGTTGGCTACTTTTTCGATTTCCTAAATGCATTGCTCACATTTTACAGAAAACTGAGAAATAATATAAATTTGTAAATATAGACTTTCAACAACATTGAAAACATGGTCTAACAAAAGTAAAATTTAAAAGGACACTAATATGTACTTGAATGTGCAATTTTCTGACATGTCTATATTAAAAACATTTTGTAAATATCTCATTCTTGCATATATACACAGAGTCATCATGAATACAGCAGTTACCAATCCAGGCTCACTTCAGCTACTTTTTATGGGCAACTCAATCACCACGAATGGCAGGCATATTGTGGAACTCAACTTCCAAAATGGAGAAATACTCCTGGTAAACTCATGAACAAAGAGTGTACGATCTATCCCTCAAATTATATAAAAGTTATAATCTTTAATATATATTAAAATTGTGGGGAAAATGTTTCTGCTCTACAGAAATTGTTAAATTGTAGCTTCTGATAATTGTGAACAGCTTTTTTTTTTATTGCATTTTAGGTTTGTGGTACATGTGAAGAACATGGAGATTGTTGCATAGGTACACACATGGCAGTGTGATTTGCTGCCTTCCTCCCCATCACCTATATCTGCATCTCTCCCCATGCCATTTCTCCCCAACTCCCCACCCCCCACTATCCCTCCCCTCTTTCCCCCCACAGACCCCTAGTGTGTGATACTCCCCTCCCTGTGTCCATGTGTTCCCATTGTTCAACACCCGCCTATGAGTGAGAATATGCGGTGTTTGATTTTCTGCTCTTGTGTCAGTTTGCTGAGAATGATGGTTTCCAGCTTTTTACTTACTTAGATGTAAAATGCCACCTGGATCGTCATGCTGCGTCTGTTCAATGTATTTGTTGGACACCACCTCACTCTGCATAAGATGCAGTGCAATCCTCCAATAATCATGACAGTTCTAAAAATTACCCTATAAATACCCAAAAGTTCCTCAGCAGGGGAACCATGAAGCTTCATTACAACTAATTGCCTTATAACGTATTAAATATTTGGGTTTTATGATTAAGAACTCTTTTTGTTCTGAACGACCCTTCAACAATCTGAGTCATGTATAAAAGTTAAATAGTAATAGCAACGTAGTGATTATTTCCAAAGCATTAAACACTCTGGGCTCTGATAAAGACGCTTGGTGTGTCACAATCAATTAGAAAGCCATCCAGTGTGAACTGAGTTTCCTATGTTGAGAAATACTGCTGGCCTCTGTTAAACAGGCCACAGAGATTGGGCTCCTCAGACATATCACTGCCTTTGAGCCACACTATCCTTCTAATACCAAGGCAAGGCCAAGTGCTTGCAAAGACAACCATCCAATAGGAGCTATCTATGCTTTGGGACTAAACATATATTCTATTCTCTTAATGTAGCAGGATTTTTGTCATCTTGAAACAACCTTGTGTAGCTCAAACATACAAGAATGGCTCACAACATTTCACAAGTTTCAAAACGAACTCTCTGTGTGGAAAGCACATTGGCACACAAAACATAAAAATGGACAAATCTCACGAAAACCTTCCTCTTTGGCATCATATCAAATTTTAGTTTTGTTTGACTCGTGCTTAGGCAAAGCATCCCTGAGATAAACAGTCTACTTGCTACTGCAATAGGAAAGTAGTGCTTGAAGGAGAGGATGCCAAATTATATGTAGTATAGCTATATAATAAAGAGTTATGGATTCCAAACAATTTGGACATTCTAAGTTATATCAGGGATAGTAACTCTGCAATTGAACAAGAAGGAAGGTGCATTTTTTTGTCATTTTATAACAGTTTATTTACTGTAGCAATTCATAATATTAGAAATAACTGTTAATTTAGAAGGGGGCTCTTAAGTAAAAGTATTTAAAATAAAAGAAAAAACAATTTCCTGACCACAATTACTCAAGTGTAAAAATTGAACTTATTTCTGTATGTGTTTCTTCTTTCCAAAAGATTTTTTTAAATTTCTTCTAAATAACCAGTATATATGCAGAACGGGGACAGGTTCGTTTGTTGCATAGGTATACATGTGCCATGGTCTTTGCTGCACTTATTGACCTGCTCCTCTCAAGCTCCCTCCCCTCACCCTCCTCTCTCCTACTCCCAAAATAGGCTCTCGTAACTGGGTTGTTCCGCTCTCCTGTGTCCATGTGTTCTCATTGTTTAACTCCCACCTTTGAGTGAGAACATGTAGTGTTTGGTTTTCTGTTCCTGAGTTACTTTGCTGAGAATGATGGGCTTCCACCTTTATCTATGTCCTTGCAAAGGACATTATCCCATTCCTTTTTATGGCTGTATAGTATTCCATAGTGTATATGTACCATGTTTACTTTATCCAGTCTATCATTGATGGGCATTTGAGTTGGTTCTCATGTCTTCGCTATGTGAAACTACCACATTCAAATTCTTATATAATCAGTAAAAACTATTCTAAATTTCATATGGAATCAAAAAAGACTCTATATAGCCAAGAAAATCCTAAGCAAAAAGAGCAAAGCTGGAAGCATCACACTACCTGACTTCAAACTACGCTACAAGGCTACAGTAAGAAAAACAGCGTGGAGCTGGACTTGAAACAGATATATAGACCAAAGGAGGAGAACAGAGACCTCAGAAATAACACTGCAACATCCCACATTCATCTGATATTCAGAAAGCCTGCCAAAAACAAGCAATGGGGAAAGGATCTCCTATTTAGTAAATGGTGCTAGGAAGGTTCATATAAAAAAAAAAAATCTCGTGAAGCATAAAATTCAACAGGGACACTTTGTTAAGTCTGAGGAGATGGAGGGAAAATTAGGAACAACATATAACAAATATATGTTGTTATAACACATTTTCAAATAGTATGAGACTAGCATTAACAATCTATGTCTGGTTAATCTACTTAGCAAAATGTCTTATACAACAGAGAACTAGAAAAATCTGTCATGTCAGAAGCTTCCCAAAACTGTGTCATAAATTACAACTGCCCAGGAGCAGCTTGGTAATAGAACTAGAAAGATTATAAGATGTCCCTC
>JAZHEH010001447.1:0-24125 GCA_036589455.1 Ateles fusciceps
TTTTCTTAGGAATGTCAATGGTTTGTAGGTTTGGTCTCCTCACACAGTCTCATATTTCTCAGATATTTTGTTCATTGACTAAAATTCTTTTTTTTTTATTTTTTAATGACTGAGTTGCTTCAGAGAACCAGTCTGCAAGCTCTGAGGTTCTTTCTTCAGCTTGTCTATTCTGCTGTTAATGCTTCTAACTGTGTTTTGAAATTCTTGCAGTGAAATTTTCAATTACTGAAGTTCACTTTAGTTCTTTCTTAAAATGGCTGTTTCATCTTTCAACTCTTGTATTATTTCACTGGATTCCTTGGATTCCATGGATTGGGTTTCAACTTTCTCCCAAATCTTAATGAGCTTCCTTGCCATCCAGATTTTGAGTTCTGTGTTCATCATTTCAGTCATTTCAATCTGGTTAAGTACCATTGCCTGAGGAGCTAAGGTGTTCATTTTCAGGTAAGGGGACACACTGACTTTTGGAATTGCCAATGTTCTTATGTAGATTCTTTCTCATATAACAGGGCTGGTGTTCCTTTGTCTTTTTGCCTTTCCCCCCCACATTCTTTATATCTCTATAGGGGTTAACTTTAGTGTAAGTTGAGTATAGTCAATTAGTTTCATTTCTGGGTGCTTTCAGAGGGCAAAGGCTCTGTATGGGATCTTTATTTGTCCTGCATACTGGCAGAATATTTTTGGTGTTGTAGGCTGTATTCCAGTGGAAGGTGTGCTTAAGAGTAATGGCCAGAAGGTAGGTTCATACTCACCCATGTGGCTCTTTTGTACTTCTGCACATTGGCAGTGTTGCTCCATGGTGGTGAGGGATAGAGGGCGACCCCCCTCACTAAGTCCACTCCGAGCCTTAGGGCAGCCCCTTTTCATCACTGGCACTGTGCCCATGTTTTCTTTGTTAGGCGTTCGGGGCTGTGGGGCTCTCTCAGGCAGGGACCACAACCGGCAGACAGGCCATGCCCTTCCTAATCTGGCCCTGAGTAAGGAAGCCTGTCCCCATCTTGCACTGGCCCACAAACCCATGTCTCACCCCTCTCAGTATTCTGAGAGTGGTGATTCCTCCCCTGCACAACCAAGAGCCACAGAACTCAGCTCAAGCTGTGTGTGGCCAACCTGGGGCATTGGGACCAAGCTCATGGCTCCATCCTCCGGCCCTTGAGGGTCAAGCATTGGCTGTGCTGGGGGGTCCAAAGTGCTCCCAGACCATTGGGAAATCACTTAGGTGGGCCACAGCAAAACATGTGTTCTCATTGTTCAACACCCGCCTATGAATGAGAATATGTGTTGTCTGGTTTTCTGTTCTTGTGTCAGTTCTTCCAAGGTTTCTTCTGAGGCAATGGTGATAATTCGTTGCAGAGGATTCCTTACTTGTTTCTGTCTTGGATGGAATTGAGATTTGATAGCAATATTTTAAATATTGACAGAAATACTTTAAATTTGATAGAAATAAATATTTTTTAAATTCCCTATGGGCTTAAAATTTATGTTTACAACTTCTAAATATATATGCAAGTTTTTCATAATTCTGTGACGCTTCATGACTTTATATTACTTTCTGAACCAGTAGTGTGAATATAAGTTGGGTAGCAGTTAGGGTCGGTGCATATGTCATTGTTCATTTAAAAAAGTCAGATGATCTACTTCCTGCTGTAGCTTCATTGTGGATATTTTCATCCTTATTAATTTTGCTTGTATCACAATTACAGCTCTCCATCGTGATGCCCTGCCATGGCAGAGAGAGGTGCTGAGGACGTCAGGAGCCACAGTGATCTGTGTCTAGGACAGCTCGGGATCAGGTGGTGCCAGGACTGGGGAAAGAAATTTATTAGATTTGTCTCTAATGAGAATTTGTGGTCAGCTTGGGACTGGAAGTGTATCATGAAAGAATGTGCTGTGGGTGAGAGGAACCTCTCCATGGAGAAGCCACTTGGTCTGAAGGATCCGTTGACTGTAAATATGGCCCCAAGGGCACCTAATCCAAGGAACAGAGGTAAGAGGGCCTCAGAGCTTAAGAAGGCCAGCCCTTTGCTGTTATGAGTAGGGGAGACTAAGGACAGCAGGAAAGTGACATGCCCAAAGTCACTCCGCAGGCCTAGGACTAGAACTGAGCGCCCATTCCCTGTTCTCCCACTACTGTGATACATGGGCACATGAACCCACCAGAGAGCCCAGGCAGAGACACACCCACGAGAAAGTCTCTGATGAATGGAGCTCCTCAGAAGGAGAGCTGGATGACAGCACAGTGGGCAGGGGTAATCTGGGAGTGGGGACCCGCCCGGGCAGCCACTGGAGGGGCAGGGGCCTCCAGGTGAGTATAGTGTATGGGCTCAGCTGCTGGCAGTAATGTGTGAGAACAAAGCCCACTCAGTCCCCTCCAGAGCTTCTTTCCTTTGGGACCATCTTAAAATACAAATGCCCATGAGGAGACTGCTTTAAAGGAGAACGATTTAAATAATTCTTCTCCTTCTCCTTCCTTCTCCTTCTCCTTTCTTCTTCCTCCTCCTCCTCCTCTTCTTTTTCTTCTTCCTTCTTTCTTCTTCCCTTCTCCTTCTCCTCCTGGTTTTTCCTTTTCTTCTTCCTCCTCTTCTTCCTCTTCTTTTTTCTTTCTTCTTTCCCTTCCTCTCCCCCTCCTTCTTCCTTCTCCTCCTCCTCCTTCTCCTCCTTCTCCTCCTCCTTCTCCTTCTGATCATTCTCCTTCTCCTCTTCCTTCTCCTCCTGCTCCTGCTCATTTTCACCCTCCTCCTCTTCCTTCTCTTTCTTGTCATCTTCCTTCTTCCTTCTTCTCCTCTTTCCTTCTTTCTTCTTTTTTCTTTCTTTCACCACCTCCTTTGCTTCATCTTTTTCATGAATCAGCTTCATTTAATTTCCAGAACTGCATGAGAAAAGCCCTGTCTAATGAGCCCATTTTATAGATGAGAGAAATGAGTCACAAAGAGTTTAAATACCTTGCTAAAGATTCTATAACTAGTGAATGGCAGAAGCGGAATTTAACTCTGGAGCCCACGGTCTCCCCAGATGTACTGCTCACTCCTCTGAGGGAAGGGAAATTGAATAAAATTAGAAGATGGGTTCAGGAGTCCTGAAGCTGAACAGGAAGGGAGGACAAATGAAACTGAGAAAGAGCCCGGGAATACTCAGCCTAAGGAATAGAAATTTCCACACACCAAGATGTGTCGTTACACTGGGGGAAAGAGAGGCACGTGAAAGCTTCCAGATAGAGAAACAAAGCAGATAATATACAAAGGACCAAGAATACAAATGGCTTCAGACCTAATAGCAACTGGAAACTTAATGACAATGAACCTACACTTTTAAAATGCTGAGGGTAGTTTCCCATTTAGAATCCAGTGTTCGGACAAGCACATAATCAATAGCGTTTTCAGAATGCAATTTCAAAGATTAAGACATTTCAAAAATGTACCTCCCCTAAATACTTTCTCAGAAAGCAGCAGTCCCAGCTTCACGACCAACCAACCAACCCAGCACTGATGGCTGATCCAAGCTCAAACTCCGGGACTGGCAATTTCTCTGAGCCCATTCTCATAAAGCTACTGGAGGATGTGTCCCTGCAAATCAAGGGGATAAGCCAGAGAAAAAAACCATAAATGAATGGGATCCAGGACATAGGAAATCCAAAACCCAGCAATGTCAAGGAATACCTATGGTTATGGTTAAAGAAAGTCCTAAAACAGCTACTGCCCCGGTAGCCTACAGATGGGGTGATAGCCCTGATTCATGCCAATGTCTCAGTGGAATTATTTATAGTACTCCTTTCACTCCTCAGTGGGAAGGAGTGTAAAAACTTATCAATATAAGAACTAGTGAACTACCATAACAGCATGGAGAAAAAAACAAAGTAAATAAATGAAACTAACAGAACCCTGATACATTTGCCCATTAAAAATTTTTTTTCTCGTTAAAAGAGCTTAAGAATCAATTAGTGCCAGCTGCCTGGAAACTGATGCAAGTGAAATATAAGACAATTGTTAATCTACATAAAGAAAAAGTTTACTCAAGAAATGAAATCACAGTTTTGTACATGGCTGGGCTGTGAATATTATCCACACATTCATGTAGAATGGAAACCCTGAAACTGATGTAATAAAAGGCTGGGAGGTGTGTGTGTTCCAGGAGTTAAATTGCTGCTTTCTAACAGCATAAAGACTACAGAAAATCCTTAAAATTGAAGTGTTATGTATGTTACATAAGGTATAATTAAATACAGATAAAACTATGAAATGGCTAAAAACAGAAGCTCCTGGGGCAGAAATCAGAGGGTTTGTGAAAAGTGAGAGGTCACCTGTTTTCCTCACAAAGCCCTGTCTATCTGCATGTGTAATTCTGGCAAAATATTGACATGTAATTCTGATACAAAAGAAACTTTGAAGAAGAAGAAAGTGGAAGCACACAGGAGTGCTCTTCACTTTGGGGCTGCTAGCGGGTCCTCTTTGGTGCAGCACAGCTGGAGTAGGTGACCCTGAGCATCTCCAGAGTTGTGTCTTCAAAGATGCAGAAATTCCAGAAAATAAATGACAGAGCCTGAAGCCAGAGCTCCTGTTGCCCAGCTTCCCTTCACCCCTGCCATCTGTCCCCATATCTTTGTGAAGCAACAGGAATGGGTTCCAGGAAGGACAGGCTGTCTAGGCAGCCAAGACGACGTGGCTGGCTCAGAGCAGGCATCCAATACCCACGTGAAGGGGGGAGTGGCTGCAGGAGAGTGCAAACATCAGTTGTTCTCTGCTGGCACTTATCAACGTCCCCAACGCCCGGGCCAATGCCAAGGTAAGGTAGCACAGACTAGTGTCCACCCCAGGATAGTGAAGGAATGCCTAAACCCTGGGTCAAATGCTACTGGGCCCCCTAGAACCGTCTAGTCAGCCACCTCACCCTGTTCCTGTTCAATGCCCCCGGAGCTTTAACCCTGCTAGGGTTGGGCGCATGTGCCCTCACTAGCTGACCCCCTGCTCAAAAACCCCCCTCAGAGACAACTACTACACAGAGATGATTGCTGCCAGCCCCTTCAGCCTGGCCTATGGGGACACACAGAACCCACAAGTGTGCCCACCAGGCCAAGGAAATCAGGCTTTTAGTGCATGCCAACCAGGGCTGGCTTGGGCATGGGGGGAAGGCCCCAGCCTGAGAGAAAGAAAGGGCAGACCCAGACAGCTCCCTCAGATCCCTGTACCAAGTGTTCCCCCCATGCAGAAGAAAGAGGTTCCTGTGACTTTAGGGAGATTCTTTGTGAGAGACATGGCACAGTCCCCTTCCTTGGGTGGGAAGCCCTCAGATGGGAAAGGCAAGATGGTGTCCAAAACCAAGGGAGACAGCAGGAGGGGTGGCCTTATGTTGGCCAGTGGTCTAGTTCAGACTTGTTTTTAACAGCCGAAACATATTTTCAGCAAAACATTCACACCAATATATGGTTCCTGCCACATCTGCTTGGATTCTTCCTCGCTGCCTCCACCAGGGAGCTCTGGATCTCCTGGAGCCCCTGCAGCAAAGCCCGATCCTGGCAAGAACGTCTTAGTCATGGAGTCACCGGTCTTAGCCCCAAAGGTAACCTTCTGCCTCTTGATGTGGTCTCAGGCACTGTAGCGACCTCCTCTAGTGTGTCTCCCACTTGCAAGAGTGTGTGTGAGGAACCTGGTGCAGTGCCTGGATATCAGAGATGGCTGATAAAAGCTCCTTTGAATGAACAGATCTTTCCGCTGTGCCCCATCTCAGCTGAAGAGCAAAGTGATCAGCCTGGACCGTCACACTAGCCACTATGCCACCATCTGCCAATAGCTCCAGGGTAGGTGAGGTACCCCCCACCTGGGGACCAGGATTGGGGGCAAGAAGCAAGAAGCAGGACCTTGGGGGTACAGCCAGGGCTCTGTGCCTGCCCCTTGCCTCTTGTGTTCAGCTGGTGCTCTGTGGGGCTGATTTACTTCTGTTTGAGGTTGCCGCTTTTCTGCGGGAACCCGGCCCCAAAACAGGACCCCCATTATCCCTGGAATTAGGGTCACCACAACAACAGTGAGTTCCACTGCCCATTCCTGCCCCCAGCCTAAAGCTTGGATAGAATGGGGAGTCAGCCCCTCTTTTCCAGCTTCTGTAGGGATAGGACTCCTTGCTTCTGTTCCAATCCCTAGTGTTAGTGTTCCCACCCATGCCCAGCAACTCATTGCCCTTTAAAATGTTCTGTGTTTAGCCAGGCGCAGTGGCTCACACCTCTAATCCCAGCACTTTGGGAGGCCAAGGTGGGTGGATCTCGAGGTCAGGAGATTGAGACCATCCTGGCTAACACGGTGAAAACCCATATCTACTAAAAATACAAAAAATTAGCCAGATGTGGTGGTGTGCACCTGTAGTCCCAGCTACTCAGGAGGCAATCATAAAAGAAAAAAATGCATTTAACTAATGTACCGAAAAGATGAATATACAGGTATGCCCAGGATAGTGTAGGTAATGATAAAAAATAACTGAATCCAACATAAAAATTCCACAGTGAAAAAGTCACCAAATTCTGGTAAAATACCCTGTTGGATAATGACGTAGCTATCAGTCAGAATGAGAGAGACCTGTATGTACTGATAAGCGATGGTCACCAAATTGTATTTTATATGGGAAAGCCAGTCAGGGAACAACACACAAAGCAGAATTACATTATGTAAAAATATGGGCACATCTGTCTGTGTGTAAGTGGATGTGGTTGAGTGGGCGGGGAGCTGGTGGTGATACATTTCATTCTACAGACCTAAGCAGTATTTGAATTTTTATAACAATAGCGTATGTGTTTTTTATGTGATTTACTAGAAGCAATTTAATATCTTGAGTTGTAAAAAAGTGTATTTTAAACCCATATAAAGGTACCTGAAGATCATCGTCATTCAGAATAACAAAATAGAACAGCAATATAAAGACACAAATAGATATTATAGTACAATATTAAATACTGTAATATTCAAGATGATATTAAAATCATATACATCTACATCTATATACTATAGAATGTCAATAAATGATATTAATGTCTAAAATTAAATTGTAATTTTTGTATACCTCTGTGAATATATTAGAAACCATTGAATTGTACACTGTATGTGGGTGACATTTATGGTATTTGAATTATATCTCAAAGTTCTGTTAAAAAATGAATGACGGCCAGGCACGGTGGCTCACGCCTGGAATCCCAGCACTTTGGGAGGCCAAGGCTGGTGGATCACAAGGTTAGCAGTTTGAGACTAATATGGTGAAACCCCGTCTCCACGAAAAATACAAAATTAGCTGGGCATGGTGGCGTGTGCCTGTAATCCCAGCTACTCAGGAGGCTGAGGCAGGAGAATCACTTGAACCTGGGAGGCAGAGGCTGCAGTGAGCTGAGATTGCACCACTGCACTCCAGCCTGGGGACTCTGTCTAAAAAAAAAAAAAAAAGAATGGTTTGATATTCTAGTGTTAAGTAAGGGATAGTTTATTTAAAACATTAACTAATAGTTTCCAGTAGATTCCCTTATAAAGATTACAGCAGGGATTTCCAGATCACCCCCACTCTCGCCTTTTTAGAATTTTTGACTATTCTCCAAAGTCTTGAATTCAATGAGGTGAAGGTGGAAGAAAGCATTTAGAAAGCCAGTGGGTACAGGAGAGCTGTTGTGGTGTGAGGCAGAGTGGGGAGAGATGCTCCTTTAAGTGGAAGCCTCTGCAACCCGCAGAAAGCAAGGGTGAGGTGGGCAATCTTCCTGCAGGGGTACCAGAGAAAAGCTTTAGACCCAACACTCCTGTTCACAAACACAGACAGAGGCATCTGTTTTTCTTAAAACAACTTTTTCTATATTGACACAAAGAAATAATTAAAAAGGGAAACTCTGGTTTAGTTATTTCATCAAATTATCAGCAAACAACTTTTGAAACAAAAACCATACAAGTGGAACTCAATAAAATTATTATTTATTCAGTAATCTGTATTTGTGGCTCAGATACAGATCGGGAAAACCAGCCGTGGATGAAGTACCCAGCCGTAGATGACGCCCCTAGCCGTGGATGATGCCCCCAGCCACGGATGAAGTGCCCAGCCATGGATGAAGTCCTCAGCCGTGGATGATGCCCTCAGCATGGATGAAGTGCCCCCAGCCATGGATGATGCCCCCAGCTGTGGATGATGCCCCCAGCTGTGGATGATGCCCCCAGCCGTGGATGAAGCTCCCAGCCGTGGATGAAGTGCCCAACCGTGGATGAAGTCCTCAGCTGTGGGTGATGCCCCCAGCTGTGGATGGAGTGCCAAGCTGTGGATGAAGTCCTCAGCTGTGGATGATGCCCCCAGCCGTGGATGAAGTGTCCAGCCACAGAGGATGCCCCCAGCTGTATATGAAGTGCCCAGCCGTGGATGAAGTCCTCAGCCATGGATGATATCCCAGCTGTGGATGAAGTGCCCAGCTGTGGATGATATCCCAGCCGTGGATGAAGTGCCCAGCCATGGATGACACCCGCAGCCATGGATGATGCCCCCAGCCGTGGATGAAGTGCCCAGCCATGGATGACTCCCCCCAGCCGTGAATGATGCCCCCAGCCATGGAATAAGTGCCCAACCGTGGATGAAGTCCTCAGCCATGGATGATGCCCCCAGCCGTGGATGAAGTGCCCAGCCGTGGATGATGCCCCCAGCAACTGATATGTAATCCAAAATGGCATTTGTATGTGACGGCCCCAGGTCATAGACTGCATCCTCGGTGTCCTTGTCCTTGGAAGCAATGCATTCTCCTTGGATTCAGGGTTTTGACTTGCCAACCTAGATAGACCTGAGAGATATATAACGTCCAGGAGAAGCCGATGTCTTTTCCAATGTGTATCCCACCCTTGTTTTGGGAGCCTTGGAGTTGATCACTTTCTGATCGAGTTTTCAATAGTCACTGAGAGAAACAGAGCCTTGTGCAAACAATCCACAACACGACATACCCCTCACAAAGCTTTGTTTCTGTATTGCAGGTAGAGCTGGTGGTCCCTCTGAGGTGTGACTCTAGTAAGTATTCTGGAATTACTTGCTGAGAAAAAAATCTGGATGCCAAGAAAGGTGTGGCATCCTTGCTGGTTTCAATGTGAAGAGCCACCTGATTCTGGGATTGTGATAGGAATAAGCATAGTGGAAGTGTTTCCCAAAAACCTGAATTCCCCAGGGAAAAAGTATGACCAAATTTTGAAAAATTATGGCGAAAGCAGCTGCATTCGCGTTGGGTGGCACTGAGTTGGGTGCTTGAGGTTTGGTGGTGTCTTGTGTGAGGCCGCATCATGTGATGCGAATGTGTGTGCTTCTGTGCAGGTGAGGCTGTGTGTTTTCTCAGGAGAGATTTCCCATTTACACAGCCCAACCTTATCTGGTTTTGGTTTCAAGACTATGCTAGCCATTTCATTTAATTGTACATGTAGGGTATTCTGATTTATAGAGAACTATTATATCTTCTTTGATTTTTTTTTTTTTTTTTTAGAAATTCCTTCTAGGGATTTATATGAGGTAGAGCCCATCAAGAATTGTTTTAGTTATTCATGTCTTCAATGGGTATAGGATTGGTCATATTTTACTGCTCAGCTTTCAACAAGAAACTTTCCCCCTTGGCATGTAGGTTGCAGGTAGACACAACTATTCCCATTTTCTTTTTTTTTAATTTTTTATTCTTTTTATTTTTTTTTTAAGGCTAGTCAACGGAAGCAGTGGGAGTGGAGAAGGAACAAAGAAATCTGTAACTGGTTGTCATCAAGTAGTTGTAAACACCACTGCACTCGGACCAGCCAACTATTCTCATTTTCTAAATGGAGACTAAGTGGGCAAACCCCACACGCTTGGAGTATGTGGAAGAACCTAAATGGTGGGATCTTTGAGGGAGCCTGAGACAGAGCAAGACAAGCTAAGAAGCAGGGCAGTGCTGCAGCGGAACTGCTGTTGATGCCCCCTCGCCTAGATTCCAGAAGAGACATCCAGCTGTAGACAACCGTGGTGTGGGAGCACACTGTAGCACCCAGCATCCAGCAGAGAACGCAGTGCCCGGGGAACAAGGAGGTACTGACTGTGGCGAGGAGAAAAGACAGCTGCCACCAGGCTGTTCACATGAGGGTCGCAGGCTGCACAGACACCCACACCTGCTGAGGGGTCCTGGTTTTCATAAAGGGTGTGGCTGGGCCAGGCCACCAACAAGCAGTTAACAAACAGTAATCTGACACTCTCCAAAGACCTTCCATGAGTAACACGGTGATCCTCACAAATTTCCAATCAGGATGGTCACACAGTTCCTCCTGCGGTAGGACACAGAGCCTGCCCTTGGTCACAGGGGGTGGGTGCAGACTCTAAGATGCACTTTAGTCAGAGACCCCACTGAGCTCTGTCTACTGAGGGCCTCTGTCCTGTCTGCTGACCATGGTCCACAGGTGCAGGCTGCATTGGGGAGTAAGAATGTCATCTTCTCAATGTTGGGAAAACTCCGTGCCAGAACTGAGAATGGCCCTTTCTAAGCAGAAGGCAAACTCAGACTACATAAGGAGGCAGACCACATCAGGTTGGCATATTGCCAAAGATTCACTCAGGGAGTGCCCACATCCTGGGCCATCTTGCGTGGTGGCAAGATGAGATAGATCACCACTTTTGCAACACACACCTGACAACAAAAGACCAACAACTGTAAGAGAGCCAGAAAATCCCCAAATATTGCAAATTAGCAATGCACTTTTAAATAACTCATGTGTCAAAGAAGAAGTATCAAAATTAAAAATACCTTGAATGACACTAAATGAAAATATGACTTGACAATTTCTCTGGATGTAACAAAAGCAGTTCTTAGAGGGAAATTCATAGCATTGGATGCAATATATTAAAAATCACCAGATCTAAAATCAATAATATTACGTTTCAATCAAGAAAGTGTTGAAAATAAATGAATGCAATGTAAAGCAAGGAGAAGTGGTAATAACATCACAGAAGTCAGTAAAATTAAAACACTGAAATCATCAGAAAATCAATAAAACCAAAACCTGGTTCTTTGGGATTGTCCTTACAATTAATGAAAATCTATGCAGGCTAACAAAGAAAAAAGATAACACAAATTACCGATTTCACAAATAAAAGAAGAGCCATCTCTACTGAACTGTTGGCATTAAAAGGATAATCAAGGAATATTATGAACAATTCTATGACCACAGTTTGATAACCTCAGTGAAATGTATTAATTCCTTGAAAGACAATCTTCGCAAGGTCACACTAGAAACCTAGATCATCTGAATAAGCTTATGTCTATTAAGGAAGTTGAATTCACATTAAGAGCATGCCGAAAAAAAAAGCACCAGACCCAGATGGTTTCTCTCATGAAATCTATCAAATTCTTTAAGAGGTGAATAAAAAGACAAAAATAGATTTAATGCAATATTATTTGGTGATCTGATGTGCCATTTAATGCCATTAAGGCATACAAAAGACATAAAGGAAGCTTAAATATACATCAATTTAGTGAAATAAATTCATCTCGAAAAGCTACATAATATATTATTCCAACTATATGACATTCTGAAAAGGCAAAACTGAAGAAACAGTAAAAATATTAATAGTTGCCAAGGTTTCTGGAGAAAGAGGACAGAGATTAATGCGTGAGAAGAGGGAATTTTTAGGGAGGTGGACATGTTCTTTACGACACCATAATGGTGAACATA
Organism: Ateles fusciceps; assembly: GCA_036589455.1. NCBI lineage: Eukaryota > Metazoa > Chordata > Mammalia > Primates > Atelidae > Ateles > Ateles fusciceps. Next base: position 11,667 of record JAZHEH010001447.1, read on the forward strand.
ACGTTATAAATATTTCAAACTTCATATAAATGTATAACAGAAAGAACAAACATTATGCAAATGATAGACTTCAGATAATAATGTGTCAATATTTTCTCACTACTTTTAGCAAATGTACCACAGTAATGTAAGATGTTAATAATAGGTGAAATTATGAAGTGGGCTTGGGGGGACAGAATAATATGGAAACTTTGTGTATCACATGCTTAATTTTTTTTTTTCACAAAGGTTCACTCTTGTTGCCCAGGCTGGAGTGCAATGGCACAATCTCGGCTCACTGCAACCTCCGCCTCCCGGGTTCAAGCGATTCTCCTGCCTCAGCCTTCTAAGCTGCTGGGATTACAGGTGCCCGCCACCACACCTGGCTAATTTTTTGTATTTTTAGTAGAGACGGCCTTTCACCATGTTGGCCAGGCTGATCTCCTACGCCCGACTTCAGGTGATCCACCTGCCTTGGCCTCCTAAAGTGCTGGGATTGTAGGTGTGAGCCACAATGCCCGGCCATATGCTCAATTTTTATGTCAATTTAAAACTCTCCTAGTTAAAGGAATATGTGAATTTAAAAATAATAATATAGCACCACTCTTTCAGGGAGATATATGCTAATGTTTAACAACCAGGTAAGTTCTAGACATTAGCTTGAAACACTGTCTATCATTAAACATGAACCGAAGTTGACGTTTAAGTGGATATTTACTTCCGTGGTTGTAGCGACACTTACTGACTAGCAATACTTCTGACACATTAAAAAATATGGCTTACTCGCACCAGTTTCTTCTTACATGTGGAACACTGAATACTCCCCCACAATTGTGATTTTTGAATCTACTTAATTAATGAACTTCCGCAGTACCTTCCTGTGGGTACAACTGCTCCTTTACCCAGAAGTCACGATGCTTCCCATGCCTGGTGGAGTACACGCTGTATCTTCTTAAAACCTCTCTCGGAAAAGATGCTAGTTAATGCATTTACAATAGAGAGGGCTGTTGACATCTTGCTGACAGAGGGAAAATAGTGATAATCTGTTCCAAGTTTAAATTTATGATCCTGTTCTTTACAGGCTTCCATGCAGAGTCCTGCTGAATCAAAGTTGGGTTTCAGGAAGATCACAGAGTTTGGTGAACACGTAACATCCCTATCAGACTGACTGTGTGGGCAGTGCCTTCCTGGAGAAGAGAATACAGCAGGATGACTGCGTGTGGGGCTGGGGCAGAGGGGGGCCCGGATCCAATTTCCACTAAGCCACGTGGACCTGGCAAGCTCATGCCGTCCCCCCGCCCTCAGTTCTCTGCACTGTCATAATGCAATTTTACCAATCTTTTTTTTTTTTTATTTATTTTTTATTTTTTATAAAGATGGGGTTTCACCATGTTGGCCAGGCTGGTCTTGAACTCCTGACCTCAGGTGATCCACCCACCTCGGCCTCCCAAAGTGCTAGGATTACAGGCGTGAGCCACTGCGCCCGGCAATTTTACCAATACTTATAGGCCCTACGTCTTAGTATCACAGTATGAGGCTAAGAAGTCACTAAATGCAGGAAAACCTTAAAGAAGGATGGGTAGTTCAGTAGTGTTCTCTCACTGTTTACTACGTATCAGGAGGAAAAAGCTGGACACTTAGTAGTGGCTAAATATGGAGAGGGTGCTTGGATGGCTCCCCGGGCAGTGGAGAATGGTTTTACTATTCAGCTTCTACATGAGCGTGATGCCTTATGGCATATAGAGAACATCAGCCCTGCAGGGAGGGCAGAGGAGGGGCCGTGGCTGAGGTTTTATACTTGAGGGTGCTGACGTTCAGAGATGATAAGTGACGAGCAGAATAACAACCCTGATGAGTGAAGGATCTGGGATGGGAAATGCATTTGGTTCCCTAGAGACAGAGATTTCCTGAACAACTGACACCCCTACATCACGCCCTGGGCCAGAGACCCAAGAGACCCCCTCACTGTGTTTCTCCAGTCCTCCTAGCCCGAAGTGTGTGGGTGGACACAGGTAATGCTCTGGAAAAGATGCCTGAGTTAAGGACAGGTCCTTCACTGTAAAGAATTCTCCTTCCTCTGTCTTTCACATCCCTCCCAATATGACAGTTTATTTTAAAGGCTGTCATCTTTGTGATCTTCCTCCCCTTCCCTTCACCCTGCCAGCTGCCTCTCAGTGACCATCTCCTCCAGTGACTACACTGAGGGCCCAGGGTCTGCTTGCCTCCCAGGGCTGCTCAGACCTTCTGACAGTGCAAAATAACTGTCAAAAGATGGGTCTGCAAAGAGTGACTTCCCTTCCACTGATCAAACCTGAATACGCAAGCTACTGTGAATTAACTGGAAGAGTGGCCATGTGGGCTGGTGCTTCGGTGGTTTGATTAATTGTCTGCAACTCCGACTGCCTCTCTGACTACTAATCAGAGCCGCCTGTAATAAGGTCTGGCTGAGAATGGGCAGTGGCTGCACCAGCACTGGGAGTGCGCCTTCTCTTTCTTTCCACATCAAAATTCAGTTTCTAATTTACAAACTCCACATCCATCCCTAGACCCTGCTGTGACAGGGGGCAGAGTCCTGTCTCTTCTTAGAGAGACCTCTCCATAGCCATAGGACCCCCTCTGATGTTCACCCAAGCTCTTTTTTTCTGTCACCAAATGTCCCTTCCATGAACCCAGTGGCCTGTCTCTTCTTCCACCTCTTTAACAGTGATCTCAGAAAGCCACTGATTCTCTCCCCATGAACCCTATGGAAATCCCCCCCCATAAAATCCCATTTTTCTTCTTTTCTGAAAAAAAAGTCTGGTGCGAGATTGCTAATTTTTGTTTTCAGAGTTTGACATCTACCTTGAGAAAAACATTCCTGTCTTTCCCCTTTCTGTGATGTCTATTATTGCGGGAGTGCAATCAAGATTCTCTGGAAACAACCAAGTAATAAGGCTGTGCCTACTCTGTGTATTCTCTGGAAGTGCCTTCACAAGCTTGGTGTTATGTTTATTTTACTATTTTGTAGAAATGAAAGGAAGCCACATGGTCCTGATATTTGCACTGTGAGTTTTAAAGATTCTTATATTTTAGTTGTCTTTGTCAAAACTCTAGATTTTTTAAAATGTACACCTTGATGTTTTCTTCTAGATACTATAAAATATGTATTACCCACATTATTTATTTCTCTACATTCTTCTGTGACCCCCTGCTTGCTCTCTGAGAGATCCTAAATCCACAAATGGAGACCCACATGCCTATTTGAAGAGACCTCATCTTCCTTTCTCAGAGCCTTCTTGTGGCTTAGAGACAACCATGTCCCTGGCTTTAAGGGTGACTCCATATCACACAGAGACAACTTAGACCTTGCTTCTCAGAAGTCCAGTAGTCTTCAGAGGAACCCCCCACTCTTACACAACTAGGTCATCCAGGTCTCAGGCAAAAGCCCTCAGTATTTTGTAAAATTTTTGAGCTATCACAACTTTACAAGCTTTTATGTTATTACAAAGCTTTGTCACCTTTGAGTAAGGATTTTAGCAACAGTGACCTGGTTAATGAGCAATAGAAGGGCCTACTGGAAGGAAGCGTGCAAAGAACACACTGGGTAACATTTCACCTAAAACGACCAGTCTCATTCACTAAGCTCACCACAGTCTTATGGCTTCCATGGACCTGTCCAGTCCTTTGCTCTGTTCCCCTCCATCAACTTCCTGTGTAATTGTCCTCCACCACGCATGTAATAGAAACATTGCACAGGGGAGCTAATCACGTCTTTTATTTTTCCCTTTCAGGGTCACACATAAGTTTATAGTAAAAGACTTTTCACATGAATGCCTTAACTGCTGCTACGGCATGTATCATCAGTTGAATAAAACCTCTCATGTGACTTTAAGCAACCCTTTATTGAGAGACAAGATTCAATACTAGGGACAGTATTCTGGTGTAGTAAATCATTGATTTTACATTATGAAGATGATCAATTATTGAAATCGTGTAAATAACGAAGCCCAGCCTTAGTCTTCAATGCTGTGTGTGTAAACCCACTGAGTGTGCCAACCCCCATGCTTGCACCCACCTGCTAACACAGGAAGGGTCCATTCAGGCGGGAGGCAGGACTCCAGCACAGAGGCTCTCCATGCCAGCTTCACAGGAGAGTTGCCACAAGGGTGACCGGACACCCGGATAACAACCAGGTGGTAATTTGAGTACTTAATGGTCGTGATCCCTAAAGTGTGTAGCTCAGAGGGCTTGAGGTGATAACTTTGTCCAAGACTCTAAAGCATCTCCCTGATTTTTACTGGACTTGAGCCATGTCCTGAGGAGAGACCCAGCTATGACACGCAGGCACCACATTGTCCTACTTAGTGCCTTCCTTAGTGTTTCAGAACCCGTGACTTGATCAGAACCATGGGCTTTCTATGTTGGTTTCACACTTAAGGACTATGTGAAACCTACAGGAAGATGCCTAGGTAGCCACCTGGATTATGAGATCACTGAGGCTGTCTTACATGAGGGATGGCAAGTGGGATCTCTGCAGGCTTGGGTAATGCCAGGCATAGAGGGGCGCGGGGGACTCCCTTGCATGGTGAATAGTGATCCCTTCACTGGCTAATAAATAGAGGTTGTAGTTCAGGCCTTTGACATTGGGACCGTGTGAGTAATGCTGGCTCTTCACTTCGTAGCAAGTGAGCCACGGCACATTTACTTCTGTGGCTTAGTTTCTCCATCTGGTATGTGGGTTCAATAAACAAGCCCATGACACGTGGCTGTGATGAGGTTTAAATTAATATTAAGTAAAGTATGTGGTCTGATTTTTTTTTAATTAAGAAAAATGGCATTGAGAGTAGGGCAAATACACAGACATATACTCACAAGCAAATCATTCAGACTTGCACGTAGATCACTGTCCCCCAGCCTGGCCCTAATACTCACCCCACAACACAACCTAATGGGAACACAGGTTTCCAGGAACTATACATAGATAAAAAGGGTTTGTCACCTGGAAAACCAGTTTCTTTTTCTATACCCTACATCCTCATTTCCACCTCATTCCCATCTGAAGATCGTGGAAGATCTTCAGACAAAAGCCAGCTGTTAAGCTCTACATTTCCTGTATAATTGATTCTAACAGCCAGTGAGTGATTACAGAATACGTACCACTGATGGTGCTCGCTGAGGCCACCTGTAATTAGAGAAGGAAAACACTCTGAGAATCAGGCTATGCTATGCATGGTTCACACAGGTCTTTTGTTTACTTGGAAACTCTGGGTAACCAGATGGGAAAAATGTTCAAGTCAAAAGCCCCAACTTTAGAGCAGAGTTCCCTTAGGAAAGCACAGGAGCTTTTCTTGAAGAATGTTTCCACCTAGATAATTTTTTGGTAGCCATTACAAAATTCTTGTCTAAAGTGGAAAACTTGTTCCTGAAGAAAATATCCCTTAACATGCAATGTACTGTCTACACCCCATTTCACTCCTCTGGAATCAGGTGTCAGTTGGTAAGATACACCTCCTCCATCCCCAAGGAAACATTATCGAACATTTATAAAGTACTGGATAATTTTCCCATAGCTGATATCAACTGAAAAATAAAGAAACCAATAAAATAACATTTACTTCTTAGGCAAAGACAGGCTACTTTACCGAGGTAGTGGAGTATGGCTTCGTTATTACCACCGTTTTGGAAGACACCTTTGAGTGACCTAGGGGAAGTGGAAGAACAGAGCATGGCTGTCAGTTCATTGGTGGAGGTACCCATGAATGACTCAGGGACTAGAACTTAGGGGTGTGTCTGGTTAACAAGCATGGATTGAGCTTCTCCTGGACCATCCTTTTCATGGACCAAGGAAGGCAAAGAAAGAACAGGAAGGAAATGAGGGTACAGCCCTTGGCTTTCCAGGTAATGGCAAATGAAAGCAACATGAAATAATCAAACTCCAAATGAGCAAATACTAAAATACATGCTAGGATTCAACCACAGAGTCAGGTCACTTCTTCAGGCCCTTTAAAAGCCCAGCAGGACTGCCACTACTTTCCTGACATCTACCAAGTCCCTTTCAACCTCCATAGACCCATGTACACTGCTACTGCATCTACCATGGAGGGTGTAGGGTTCCGCCCTTATTTATGTGTGAATTTTTTAAAAATTAGATTTAATACCATGCATCAGCATTAATTATATTTATTTATTTTCTTTGTTATAAATATAATCGGCCAGGCGCAGTGGCTTACACCTGTAATCCCAGCACTTTGGGAGGCTGAGGTGGGCGGATCATTTGAGATCGGGAATTCAAGAGCAGCCTGACCAACATGATGAAACCCCATCTCTACTAAAAACAAAAACAAAAACAAAAAAACAAAAATTAGCCAGGCATGGTGGTGCGTTCCTGTAGTCCCAGCTACTCAAGAGACTAAGGCAGGGGAATCCCTTGAACCTGGAGGCGGAGGTTGCAGTGAGCTGAGATTGTGCCACTGCACTCCAGCCTGGGTGACAGAGTGAGACTCCATCTCAAAAAACCACCACCACACCAACAAAAAAAGCTCCCCCCACCCCCAAAAAAAATCCATTATTAAAGATTAGAAAATACTGAAATACTTATATTTTAAAATAACTACTATAATCATACATTTTATGTTCAGCCTTCATTTGGCTTGTGTTTGCAGTCATTGTGTGAGAGGCTGCCTACGTTCACCCAGGCAACCCACAGCGAGAGAGGGCATAGCAGGGAGATGGCCCCTGGTGAGCACTGAGGCTCTTCAAAACAGCTGCCAAGGGAGTTGCAGCCAGGGTGATACCTGAGGCTAATTGTTAAGTGGTATTTTGTGTTCTTACTCGTCTTGTTCCCAAGTTGTATAGCTCACAGACTTTTTCTTTTTCTTAGCATTTCTATAGGGGTCATTTGAAGTTCATAATGCCATCAAATATCCATAAAGGGTCTTCCCATTATTTCTAGGCTTTGGGATCTGTGCTGAGGAGTGGCCAAACACTGAAAGAATGTGACTGGTTGTCCCAAGTGTTGTCCTCCAGCTCAAAACCTGCAACCAGTTCCAAAACATTTGGGCTTTTACGCGCCTTTCACATAAAGACTGTGCCACACGTTAGCTATTCATGTACTAATACCTGCCCTGAGCTATGTGACCATGGACATCACCCTGTAATGTGGCTAGTGTGCAGGAACTCTGCAGACTCAGGTAATTCCAGACATACATGTAGATGTTGGAACTCCCTCGCACAGTGACATGATCCCACGGCTGAGTGCTGAGGGCAGGTCAGTAGCTCAGAGCCTCAGCATTGGGGCCATATGCTTGGGTTCCCCCTCTTGGCTCTTTTGCTTAGGGGCTCATAAGCTTGGCACATTCATCTCTGTCTTTTTCTGCCCACTGAAAGGCGATAGTAAATCAATCATGCCCTACGTCTGTGGTGATGGTCAAATGATTCAAGGCAGGTAAAGTGTACAGTATAACTGCTCATGAGGCTTAATTATCAGTGAAATGTCTTGCTTTAGATTTCATAGCTTAATAAGGCTCAGAGACTCATTCAAGCCTCCTGGGTTCAGAATCCTGTTCTGAACTCCTAAGCCATTGTTCTGCCAGAGATACACCTGCTTGGCCTAAAGCCAACCACTTTATCAGAATTCAGACCCAGTTTTGAAAGAAGCAGATAAAGTCGTCAAAAGTGCTGTGTCTGCCTGAGCGCACACTCAGTGCCCTCCACACAAAGGGCACCACTGTCTTCCACAATGGCTCAGTGGCCTGGCTGAGCACAGGACATGTTGACATGAGCAAGTGGGACAAGAGCTGGCCCTAATCCCATCACCATGGTGAGAGGGCATCACAGGAATTGTCACATGTGGTGATTGACTATCCACTCATTGTGCAGAAGATCCAGCTGCTGCCATGCATGAGCCCAAGTGTGTTTTACATGTACAGGAAGCTCACTGAAGATAAGTATTTTATATCCACGGTCAACAGATGATATGACCATGAAAGGAAACACCAGTGTACTGGGTGGAGTAGCTTATCTATTAAGTCTTCTGCACTAAAACCTGTGAAACGATATCATCTTGCCTTATTTACCAACAAATACAAGTGCCTCTAAACTTCGACAGTTTTCAAGTCATGGAACTGATGATCGCTTAACTCCCGGAGAGAGCTCTGGAAGATGGGACGGGAGAACTAAGTCACACAATACATCAAAACAGCATTAACAGCTAAACAGGGTTTCAAAGCTGCAGCTCTCTATATGCAAACTTATACAATTATCCCTTTATTAATTTTTATCTTCATATATATGTACATGATCTACTTGTTTCTGAGTATAAATAAAATAAATAAAACTATGTTCTTAGTTAACAGTCACTATCAATTCATTTAAAAAAAAAAAAGAAAGAAAGAAAGAAAGCAGATACTGGTGAGACTGTGGAGAGATAGGAACGCTTTTACACTGTTGGTGGGGAATGTAAATTAGTTTAACCATTGTGGAAGACAGTGTGGCGATTCCTCAAAGACCTAGGACCAGAAATACCATTAGACCCTGCAATCCCATTATGGGGTATACACCCAAATGAATACAAATCATTCAATGATAAAGATATATGCATGCATATGTTTATTGCAGCACTATTCACAACAGCAAAGCCATGGAATCAACCCAAATGCCCATCAATAATAGATTGGATAAGAAAATGTGGCACACATACACCGTGGAATACTATGCAGCCATAAAAAGGTAATGAGTTCATGTCCTTTGCAGAGACATGGATGGAGCTGGAAGCCATCACCCTCAGCAAACTAACACAGGAACAGAAAACCAAACATTGCATGTTTTCACTTACAAGTGGGAGCCGAACAATGAGAACACATGGACACGGGGAACGGAACAACATACACACACTGGGGCCTGTCGGTGGGATGTGGGAGCTGATCATCAGGAAAAATAGTTAATGCATGCAGGACTTAACACTTAGGTGATGGGTTGATAGGCGCAGCAAACTACCATGGCACACATTTTCTATATAATAAACCTGAGCATCCTGCACAGGTACCCCAGAACTTAAAATAAAATAAAATTTAAAAAATTAAAAAATGGCCTTCAAAAAATTACACTATGGTTCAGCATCAAAATGAAAAAAAACAAAACAAAAACAAATAGAGGTACATTTTATTGTGTGAAAAGCCTCAAAACCATCTGTACTACTGTGGCTTTGCTCCAAACTTTTTGAAAATAATGATTTAATAGGTTCTTAATTAGGTTAAAAATTACATTAAAATAGACTTTGCCATAATCTCCCCATGGGAATAACTTAATTGGGGGGGGGGAAGCATTGAAGAGTGCAGGATGTAAAAGGAAATGATATATATTTTTTAAAAGAAGAAAAAGTTCAAAGGCACCCTGCTTGATACAAGAATCAAATATATAAATTGAGGAATAAAACATAACCATAAAACATATTTATAACTGCATATGGAAAATACAGAGGATAATTTTTAAAATAACATATTTTGAAAATATTCTAGTAATTTGAAAAGACAGCATTTGACAGGCCACTATGAACATACCTCGAATGCAGGAAAACAGGTTCCCCATAAGAAAAATCAAAATCAGGGAAAATGAAAACAGAAAGTTTCAACCTGCTCTGACTTTTGAGAAAGTCAACCCAGACACTGGCACTTAGGACTTAGGGCAAGAGATACCTAATGCCATCACCATGGTGAGAGGGCATCATAGACATTTCAGGGTGAAGGTACAATCCACACTGTGAAGTCCAGGCTGCCATGGAGACAAGTGTGCTCCTACCTGTACAGGAAGCTCATTGAAGACCAAGCGTTTTATTTCAAAAACAGAATCAGCCCATGCATTATTATTCTGTGCTTCATAAAATAAGTTATGAGATGGGAAATAGTGTCCCCCCAAATATAGCCAAGAGTGAAAATTTCAAATTGAAGAGGGGCACAACTGTTACATTGAGAACAAAGAGATTTCCTTTTGTTTTTTTCTTTTCAACTTTTATTTTGGATTCAAGGTGTACATGTGCAGGTCTGTTACCTGGGTATGTGTGGTGCTGAGGTCTGGGGTATGAATGATCCCAACACCCAGGTACTGAACGTAGTACTGAGCAGTTTTCAACCCTTTCTCCCCCTTCCTTCCTCCCCCCTCCTAGCAGTCCCTAGCGTCTGTTGTTACCAACTTCATGTCTATGGGTACTCAGAATTTAGCTCCTACTTATAAGAACATGAGGCATTTTTTTTCTGTTACTACATTAATTCACATAGTGAATTACAGCTGTAGCCATTTTCCTGCAAAGGACACAATTTCATTCCTTTTCTGTGGCTGCATAGTATTCCATGGTCTCTGTGTAGCACATTTTTATCCAGTCCACTGTTGATGGGCACCTAGGTTGATGCCATGTCTTAGCTATCATGAACAGTGTTGCAATAAACATACGACTGTGTATGTCTTTTTGGTAGAATGATTTGTTTTCTTTTGGGTACACATTCAGTAATGGGATTGCTGGGTTGAATGTTAGTTCTGTTTTACATGCTTTGAGAAATCTCCAAACTGCTTTCCACCGTGGCTGAACTAACTTACATTCCCACCAACAGTGTATAAGCATTCCCTCTTCTCTTTAACCTTGCCAGTATCTGCTATGTTTTTGACTTTCTAAAAATAGCCCTTCTGACTGGTGTGAGATAACATCTCATTGTGGTTTCGATTCGTGTTTCTCTCATGATTAGTGATGATGAGCATTTTTTCATATGTTTGTTGGTTGCATGTATGTCTTCTTTTGAGAAGTGTCCATTTATGTCTTTTGTCCATTTTTAAATGGAGTTATTTGTCTTTTGCTTGTTGAATTAAGTTCCTTATAGATTCTGGATATTAGATCTTTGTTGGATGCGTAGTTTGTGAATGATTCCCCCCCATTCTGTAGCTTCTCTGTTTACTCTGATGGTTTCTTTTGCTGTGCGGCAGCTCTTTAGTTTAATAAGGTTCCACTTGTCAGTTTTCGTTTTTGTTGCAATTTCTTTTGAGGACTTAGTCATGCATTATTTCCCATAGCCCATGTCCACAATGGTACTTTTGAAGTTTTTCTTCTAGGATTACTGTAGTTTGAGGTCTTAAATTTAAATATTTAATCCAACCTGAGTTAATTTTTGTATATGGTAAAAAATAGGTGTCCAGTTTTTTTTGTTTTTGTTTTGAGACGGAGTCTCGCTCTGTCACCAGGCTGGAGTGCAGTGGCATGATCTCGGCTCACTGCAATCTCCGATTTCCTGGTTCAAGCGTTTCTCTTGCCTCAGCCTCCCAAGTAGCTGGGATTACAGGCACCTGCCACCACGCCCAGCTAATTTTTGTATTTTTAGTAGAGATGGGGTTTCACCATGTTGGTCAGGCTGGTCTCGATCTCCTAACCTCATGATTTGCCCTCCTGAGCCTCCCAAAGTGCTGGGATTACAGGCGTGAGCCACTGTGCCCGGCCAGGTGTAAAGTTTTATTTTTTTGCACGTGGCTGGCCAGCTATCTCAGCACCATTTATTAAACAGAGAGTTACTTCCCCTCTTGCTTGTTTTGGTGAACTTTGCAAAAATTAGATGACTGTAGGTGTGTGGCTTTATTTCTGGGTTCTCTAGCTCTGTTCCATTGATCTATGTGTCTGTTTCTGTACCAGGACTATGTTGTTTGGGTTACCATAGCCTCAGTGTGCAGTTTGACCTCTGGTAATGTAATGCCTCCAGCTTTGTTCTTTTTCTGTTCTTTCCAACTTTTATGTTTAGGGGGTATATGTGCAGGTTTGCTACATGGGTCAATTGCGTGTTGCTGGGGTTTGGCGTATAGATTATTCATCACCCAGGAGATGAGCATAGTACCTGATAGGTAGTTTTTTGATCCTCAGCCTCCACTCACCCTCTGCCCTCAGGTAGGCCCCGTGTCTATTGCTCCTTTATTGTGTCCTTGTGTACCTGAAGTTTAGTCCCCCTCTTATAAGTGAGAATATCCGGTATTTGGTTTTCTGTTCCTGCATTAATTCACTCGGGCTAATGGCCTACCTACAGCTCCCATTCATGTTGCTGCAAAAGACATCATCTTGCTCTTTTTATGGCTGAGTAGTATTCCATGGTGTATATGTACCACGTTTTCTTGATCCAGTCCACTGCTGATGGGCACCTAGGTTGATTCCGTGTCTTTGCTATTGCAAATAGTGCTGCAATGAACGTACACACGTGTATGTCTTTATGGTAGAATGATTTGTATTTCTTTGGGTATATAACCAATACTGGGATTGCTGGGTTGAATAGTAGTCTAACTTCTTTGAGAAATCTCCAAAATGCTTTCCATAATGACTGAACTAATTTACATTCCCACCGGCAGTATCTAAGCATTTCCTCTTCTCCTCAATTTTGCCAGTGCTGTTATCTTTTTACTTTTTATCATAGCCATTCTGACTGGTGCAGACTCACAAGCGCACTGCATGGAGCCTTGCAATCTGCAGCCCACTGCACAGGC